>LPNX010838243.1:4880-36928 GCA_001517045.1 Pseudotsuga menziesii | reverse complement strand
ACATTTATTCACACTTGTTAGTTTGCACTCTAGTACCTTGATTCCCATTTTTATTATTGGTGGGTGATCTCGCGTCTGTTAACGGTATACATCAATGACCGGTAATTAGACAATGGACTACTATGTTCGACCTCGACACCTCTATTCGCATAGTAGGACATGTACTCCTGACGGTTTGTGTAGAAGACCTTCCAGATTGGTGGCATCCACTATATGCTACCTCCTTGATCGTGCCAGTGTTCATGAGATTTCAGCTCTCGTGACTTGTTCCAGTATATGTCAGATATTTCCAGCCACTATGGAGATCTTGATTTGTTATATATATTTAGCCTATGTGGAGATTATTGTACTTTGTATATCTTCATCATGGATATTCTGATCTATGTATATTGTATGTGGCGATGACCACATATGTTCTATCATGTTTCATGCCTATTCATGGCCATTGTACTCTTATGTATCCGGGACTGCTCTATGTACTTGCAGTTATATGCAGAGTTGTATTATGGTATTATGCTGATTGGGTGGCTGGTATTCCATTTGGGTACCTTCATCACTTCACTCCTGGTATGGACTTATAATGTATTTCGGCCATCGTATAACCCCTCTGATCTCATACATTAGGGGGCATCTGTTATAGTGGATTTCACCACACTAGGTGAATCACACATTGTATGGCCTTCCCCTATCCCGCTGCAGACTCATTATTCCCTATGGACCATTTATTGTCTTTTGATGTATCATTGAACATCCCTAAAAACATTAGAAAAATGATATACGCGGCCTTTTCCCCGATAACCGCGTACATACGCGGATATTCCCTCTATAGTCGTGTACATCGGGATGTGTGCATAATCCAAAACTGTTGGACCATTCCTTGCCTTGAATCCGACTCATATGACTCCTGGTCTTCCATATGCCTTGAGATCGCACGGATTCGACCTTTCAGTATCACTTCGAAAAGTTATATAAGGAACCATTGAGACATTGAAAGCATGAAGAGAGAATTGAGAGTACCGAAACTATAGTCCATTGTTTCCAGAACTATACTTGAGTCTGCATCCCTTTGTCCCTTTGGAGCACTTTTGTTTTCTTCCCAAGCTTGCCTTTGCTAGTGAGCTTGCTATCGGAGTGATGGAGGATTGAGGTGGTGGAGGCCCAAGTGGGGGATTCAGTTTCTCCAGTTCGCAGACGTGCCGTCAGAGGTTGTCACTTGTAATCTCTAATTGATATTAATAGAAATATCTTTTCTTGTCCAGTAATGTGTATTTGAATGAATGTTGCATCCATTGGAATATGTCAAATGCTTATACATTATTGATTATATATGCTAGAATAGATCTAACACCATGAAATATAGTATGCTTGTATTGTTTACTTGTTGTTGAGGACGTGCTATAACAATTCAAGATGAAGATTGGAAAGCTCAACAGGGATCTACTTCAATCGTCCGGAATAAGGTACGAGGTTTGATCCTTTAGTGTTAGATGTTTTTAATTTCTATTGCATATTGGGAAAGATTGATTTATGGAGTCTAGCTGTCTGTTGTGGTACCCCAAGCCATAGGAATTTCTCTCCGTAACAAATGCCCACAAGAACAGAAATTTACCATCATCAATGAGATCTTCTAAGTTAAAACTTAAATTTGAAAATACATGCCCATAGAAGCTTCATTATTGTGTTTTCCATTTACAGAGTTGTACTCCATTGCCCACAATCACCACAAAGATTTTGAAAAAGAAGAAATCTGAACCCAACCCCTTAGCATGTTGTCCAATACCTTAGCTGGAAATCCAATTGCAACTTGCAAGTTGCATATTTAAGATAAAGAAATTGGGATATATATGGTTAAGCTTTATGTCAAACAGTAGGTCAGAAACCCAGAAAAAATCAACACAAACAAATTCTGCCATTAAAGGATTCTGCTTATGTGGAGTGAGATCGCTCACTCTATTTGAGCATGTTACAGACTACCACAACTTATAAAAAATCGTGCCCAATGAGATAGAAACCCCCATAGATAGGTAGAGGACGACATAGCTGGAGATGCCATCCTCTGGTGATGTCTCCATCATTTCAGTATGGTGGCTTGCTAACATCCATTGATGAGCTTAACTTTTCAGTTAGTTAAGACAAGGAAAATTACATATAAAATTAACATAGTCAATACCCATCAATTAAATTTGTGGTATAAGCAAAAATCACACAACCAAGAGGGAGAAGAGATTTCGTTGAGTTATAATGCCATCAAAAGAAGCTGATGCCATCGATATAATCCCAGTGGTTGTTTATTCAAACATGTAGTGAAAGTTGGGCATGAATTTTGCATTCCATGGTCAATACATACCTCATGTATCAGTAATATACTAATCTCAAGCTACAACAATATACATCTATATTTTTTTTTAGTCACAAATAGTGGTTAACAACTCTAATACCTATTTTTAGTATTCACAAACAGAAATTTACCCATTACCAGAAATTCCAACAGCAAACTGATTCTACATTAATTCACCTACTAAATGTCTTCACAATTGCCATAAACAAAGTTTTCCTTCTTCTAAGTAGGTTATATGCCCAACTCTACCAGAAATCATGGTTTCAACGAGAATACCTAATCATGGTTTCAACGAGAATAACTTTGTAAGAAAATGAATTCCTCACAATCACACTGGTTTAGAAAACTGAAAATCCACCAATTAAGCATGGAAGTATGATTTCATATGACAAACATATTGAGACTAACATTTCTAATTTGTTGCCATAACTCCAAAAAAGACAACAGAGTAATTCAATCCAAAATATCATAAAAACATAGGAATTTCTCTCTAAGCTTCATGCACTAAACCAGCATATATCATTGACAATTTTAGAAAATATTTCCCAGAAACAATAATGAAAAGACAGGATATAGTGATAGGTCTCATCCCTAGTCCTCTTTTACCAAGATTTTAGAGCTATAATTCGCCAGCTCTTTCAATCATCAAGTTTATGGCCATTTTTATTTTAGTAGAGGTAAAATAAATCCCATAGCCATTTATACCAGCAAAGCTTCCACTTAACAACCATAGATACACGTGGCATTTCCAATAGTTTGTCATATTAGTTCATTAACAACTCATTTCCACTTGCCCTTAGCACTTGTTATGTAACACAAACAAGGTTTTGGTCCACATCAAAGTTTTCTTTTATCTCTTGACCTTCTCATTGATCCTTTATTGGAATTGTAACACTTTAGGAACATCATTGGATGAAGCTTCCAACACTTTTCATCTATGTTCCTAGCTACATCAAAATATTTGCATTGAAATTTTCTATAGGGAAATTGATGCAAATTCATAAATTTGACCTCAACCTTGAGGTTTCTTTCATCAATTTCTTTTGGAATTTCAATCTGAGGGATGAATCTGAAATATGAATTATAGAAACATATACTAAACTTATTTTCAACCAAATACACAAGGAAACTAAGAAAATAAACACGGAACAAATGCACTTCAACATAGCAATGTTGCAAGCCTTTAGGGCACACTTTCCATCATAAACCAAATCCAAAAAATAATTTTTTATAGCATATTTATTACAATGATAATATTCCCAATTAGATTCTATGTGTTTGTAAAATCACTTGAAAAGTCTTCTTAATGTTATGTCAAATATAATCAACACTATAAAGTATTAAATGATAATGAAAACATAAGTTGCAATTCATACAAGCAAGCACATACAAACAAAATAATATAATTTTTTATAGCCACAAACTCCGTTTATCTAGGGATCAATCCCAACAAAGTTCTCCAACAAAGATCCAAAATAATATGGCATACACATTAACAAGTCTTCCTCGGCACCTACACTTATATCAGACAAGTTCTCAAGAGAAACAAGATAGTATCCACTATCTTCTCCACATCAAGCACTCCTATTAGTAGGGTTTCCAAATGCCACAAAACCTTTGTTTTCTTCCTTTCAAGAACTACAAAATAAATTTATCCCTTTGGTCCTCTATGGTTCCTCCAAAACCCTATCTTCCCTTGTTTTATTTGGGGAAAAATATAACCTTATTCGTGTCTTGAATCTTCTCCAGAACCCTAGTGCTCAAGACAAAGAGAGAAAATACAATGAAAAAGAAGCACAAAGAAACTAGTTCTCTATAGCTCTCAAATATATGACACAAGGAAGTGATCATATCATTAACATGAATGAACTAATGAAAATACTCTATCCTTCCTTTATTAAAATTAAAGGCACACGGGAGTACAACAATATCAAAGTCGAACTTGTCCACAACAAGAAACCTAGCCAACTAAGCATCAACTTAGGCCCACATGTGAAGTGCTTCAACTCTAATTGACATGTTAAGCTACAAGGCATGCATTACCAACAAATATGGGTTCCAAGGTGAGTGATCCACAAGATGTGTCCAATGCTACTCCTCTAAAGGTTTCCAATGATGCAATGCTCCCTCCTAGTCCACATGTGTGTTTGGGTCCACCACACCTACACGATTACTTCTCAACCCAAGTATCCTAATTTAAAGTACAAGCATCCATGTAAGTAACCAAGTTTCCCCATGCTACCTAGTTTTCAATTAATTCCTCCAAGATGGTAGATTCTCCTCCGAGTGTATTTTTCCTCCCAAGAAAGCAACAAACCCCCATGTGCACACCTCATGAATAAGTCATGAAGTTACATGGGTCTCTAAATTCCCAAGGAATACTACCACATAAGAATCAAGACAAGGCAAGGAAATACATGTGGATTCTATCTACAATGTGTATGTCTATCATGGTGCAACCAAGGGTAATTGACACGCGATGCACTCCACATCACATGAAGTAGTACCAAAAATGGTGTAATCACTTTCAAGGTAACCTTGAAAGCTAACACTTCCTCTTTACAAGGAAAGTGCTTTCATAGAACCTTGTCTACTCCCTTTGCAACTTAACCAAACCCACCGTTTGCAAACTTGAACATGTTGTAGTCTTAGAAACAATCATTTCCCCTCATAAAGGAACTAGTACAAAAATCATTCTCCTCCATCAAGGAACTACACCTCACCCCCTTAAAATAACTGGAAGGCTCAGAAATGGAAGTCACCAATGCAATATGGTTACCAAATCTCATAAGAGGCAACTCACCCTCATTGAATATTTGGGTACTCCTACATGCTCTTATGCATCCTACAATATTTGAGTAAGCTGTCTCGACTTATTTCATATTGGATTAGAGGATGAGGTCATGTCCATTCTCATGCACTCATTGTTCACATCTAGATATGATTCTTCTTTTTCCTCTAAATCAACATCTAGGACAACAACCCTCTCACTCCCTTCAATAATTGAAGATGATATCTTTTATCTATAGGAGGATACATTCTTATCAAAATTCATATCTCGACTCACCATAATTTTTCATTGTGTTGGAATATAGATCCTTAAGATTAAGAACTCTCATTGTGTCCAACAAAATAATATACTATCACAAGTTACATCTTGATCCTCCCCTTTGTTAGGGGCTTGACCAGTTTTGAATCTAAATGAACATAAAATTGGACCATTAGCAACCTACAACACTTAAATATCCTTCATATAATCTTCATGGGCCAAAATCTTCAAACACCACATCAAGGTTTTTTCAATACATCTGATAGACATGATTACACATCCATACAAGACCAAGATAATTGGATCAAATCTATCAAAATCACAAAGCTAAAAGTATGCACAAATCACATCCATCTTGAAATACCAATGTTGTAGTAAAAAAAACAACCCATATAAGGCCTTGAACAAAGTGTAAACATGGGTTTCTTTCCCATACACCTTAAAAAATCTATCAACTAAATCAAAACCCTCAACAAGGTCAACTCCCTCTTTTTGAGAGAATCCAACAACCTTTTCATAGTAATTCTCAATACCTCCATTAATTGCAAGCTTAGAATCAATCATTGATTCTATATTAGGTTGAACCTATCCCCATGGCATCCCACCATACATGTTATATATATGCCTCCCCAAAACTAGAATTCTCACCCAACATTCCAGTAGGATGTATAAATGCCACAAGGTCAATAGGTAACTTGTAAATTCCACCATATCCCATTCCTCTAATGAAATTCCTCAAATGCGGTAGACTATAATAACTAATAATGCATTGTTTTCCTTCAAATGTAACTCTACATTGAAAATATTTCATACAAAACACCAAAAGAATCATTTTCTCCAAACCAAGAAGAAACAAATTATCATTCAACTTAAGAATATTAGTGGATGGAATATAGAAGGAAATGGGATTAACCACTAGGAATCAGTGTTGCCTTTGCCACACATTAAGTAGTTGATAGGGGAACTTTCAAAGACACAGAACTTCTTGTTTCTACCTCATGGAAACTGTTAAATGGATTAAAGAAACGACCAATGAAGACAAGGGATGGAGGATAGGGAAAGGTAGAGCAGATGGTAAGAGTAAGAGAGGGTCTGATCTCCCCAATTACGTTTTTTATTTGCCAAGTCAAAGAAGTTCAGTGCAGAAGTCAATTTCAGCACTATGGACATTGAAGAACTTAGAGCAAGGGCTATGGCTTCCATGCCCAACAAGAAAAGGAAGAGAAAGAAGCCGCCGCTGCACCCACTCTCATCTTGGAAATTTATTTCCACAAATAATTAGTTCGATAGAAATGGGACACAACTACAAGTTTCTAGTGCACAATCAGTTCCATTATGTGTCCATAAGGAAAATGATGTCTAATTCCAGTGTATTCAGTAAATTTATGGAAAGAACAGACAAATCAAACAGTGCACTTGGGAAATCTTGCTCTTTTTTTAAAATTATTATTGCAAGCTTTGAAATAACATTTCTATATAGTCCCAAAGTGTTTGATGGAATCCCATAGAGGTTCAATTTCAAACTGTAATAGTGCTTCTATCATGGGACCTTGCTATTCCTTCCCACTCTAGACAGACATAAAGACAATCATATTTTGTCAAAAGCATGCACACTTGGATCACACAAAAAAAGATACTAGTATTAAAATCCTGAACTTCAAAAGTATTGTAATACGTTATCTTTTAAATATTCATGATGTTTTAAAATTTTTTTACCAATTTTAGTTTCACTGGAACTAATTAGGCACTAATTATTGATATTAATTACTAAACTTGTTATAGATTTATCTACTAATGATTTTGGATGAACTTGAGGTCAATTCTTCTACTTCCCAAACTAAAAGGATAAGGGGCTAATATGACAATAGCTGGCTAGCTTTGAATTGCAAATTTATAACCAATGCCAATCTTTCAGCGCAAGCTTGTGAAGGAAATTGATTTGACAATTTTACCTAGTGGGCATTGAGTTCACTGAAAATGAAACATGTATCTTTTGATCTACAAAGCCAATTAGCAGGAAATGCTCCACATTATTCACCATTCCACCTTTCGGTGAAACGCAATGTCTACCTACTACTAAAAAATAAAGGATACAAGTATCTTCATCTAGGTCAACTTACTTTCTAATGCAAACAGAATGGAAGCATGGAAAAGGGAAAGAGAATATGTTCTTTGAAACTGAGACTTTGTTATCTTAAAAGTAGATATTTATAAACAATTTTTTTGGCAAAATTGGAGACTAAACACTAAGATAGATCTTTAACTTGTTATAGACTACCTGAGAATAACTCGCCACATGAGTATAGCTAAAAATAACTGATGCGTCAAATATACAAAAGATTAAACCCCCTGTCTCATCATCTTTGAAGAAGGACTAAGCTCTTTAAAATGAAAACATCCATGATCTTCGATAGAATCCATAGAAACCAGCATTGCCTAAAGAAGAAACAGATCACTAGGGACACCAACTACTATTAGCACTAACTTTAAGTGAATGGAAGTGATTAGCTGATTTAAGGATAAATTTGAGTGAATGGAAGTGATTAGTAGATTTAAGGATAGTGGGAACAAGAAAAATAGAAGGAAAAGCAAAGAAATCTATGTTACTCTTATAATCAGTACCATGTGCCCTGGCAAATAATTGCTAATGAGCTCCATGGTTGTTGAATACTATAACTTACACCTAGAATAAAACAAACAAAGTGCCAAAGAATAATATCCAATTAAAAAAATCTCATCAAGCTATGGTCTAGCAACAAGGTTGAGTGCTCACAGCAATGATGACTCAGGCTTAAAACCCAAAAGTCTTGCTCCTAGTACAGTTGATCAACCTTCTGCTATAAACCAGAAAAGAAATAATTTAAAGAAGATTCAAGAAACTAACTTGTAAAAAGCCTACAGATAGAAGAAACCTTCTGAAATTGCTTTCCATGAATCCACTTAGCCACTGTAAAGACCGATTTGCAATTGAAATCAATATTGATGTTGAGCCTGACTCTTGCACCATTATATAGGTAAAAAACGTCCTCACTTGACTAAATTTATCCATATTTTGCTCAAATATGGACCAATCCAGTAAAAAAAACTCCCCCAATTGATTAAATCTCCACATTTTACTCAAATAATTGTCCACAAATCCAAATCTAGGACGAACTATGTCCAAATTACCCCAATCGAGGTCGAAGTAAGACTAGTTTACCAAAATATTCATAAATCCCGGCAAAATACCAAATTTTTAATTGTATTATCCATAAATCTTGGGAGAAATACCAATTTTTCAACCTATTATCCATAACTCCAGCGAACCATCTTCATTTCTCCTCCCAATCGAAAAAAATCAGGCAAATTTGGGAAAATATCTCCTCCTAATCGGAAAAATTCGGGCGAATGTGGGCAAAAATCAATATTTTTGTGGGCTAATATTCATTTTCCATTTTTTCCCTCTTTCTAGATGAATGTGATTTACCTTGGGGAAGCTATATATAAAATAAACAATGGGTGAATTTATTAGATAAAATAAAAACATTTTAATATAAAAATTCACCCACTTTTTTTGGGGTAACCCTTAAAATTCGCCCTTAAAATCATCCCTGAATACCATAGGGGGTAAGTTTATAACCTTTTTTAACCCTATAGACTGAAATTAAGGCCCTAATACTTTTCATAAACCAACATTTAATTGATTAAACCTTTAGCCTCACTCAAGAGATAATGATGGATCAAAAGGTGGTTTAAGTGGAAGATTAATGATTTTGACAAGTATTGCATGACAAAGGAAGGTTCATGCAAAATGTTGAATCGGACTTGGAGGAAGAGTATCAAGGGAATTCTGTAGTGGGAAAGGGTGCAAAATACAACAACTAATATGAAAAACCTAGTATTTGTGAGCATTACGCAGTACTTGTGAGGGATAAGGGAGAATGCAGTGCACAAAGAGAAATTTTGACGATAACAAAATTGAACCTAGTGAAGTGAATCCTTGAAGAAACCGTAGTTGAATTTCAATATTAGAATCACTGGTTGGACGGAAACCATGTCTAGAAACTAAGAAAACTTCCATTTTGACTTATATGCAGTGATAGTTGGATTGGTGGGAATCCTAATGTTGACAGTACAACTTTGGGAGTCATTCTCATGAGACTTGTGTTGTATCAAGTCCAAAATATATGTCATATTAGGTTCAGATATTCTCGATATAGATTCTGTTGTATTAAGTTAAATATATTATGTTCTATTAAGCTAGGACCTTGTGTTGTATTTGTTAGCATCGGGATTGATCCCAAAGGTTGAGGAAGGCCCGCTCCCGGGTAACAACAGAACCACTTTCGAAGAGAGAACTGGCTTTCTGCTCTTCTGAGAGGGATCTCTCACCAAATGTTAACAATGCCAGATATATACAAGTGAAACTATAAGTTGTTTGTAAAATTGGTTGAAAGAAAACACAGAACCATTGAGCGATGGAGTCAAGATATGTAATAGAAATAAACAAAACTTATGAAAACTATTTCAACACAACGGCAAGGTAGCCACTCGGTCACAGTTGATTTATAATTGTCTGGAGGAAAAGAAGAACATGAACAAACCATCAACATAGAGCATTGAAAAACTGAATTCTATATTAACTTTAGAAGAAAATTCTGGTGAATATATGAAACAACAAACAGAGCATAGCAAGTATGAATTCCAAACTGTTATACACAACGTTTCAAATATAAAGGAAAAAAAATGGAAGAGATAAACTGGAAATACATACACATAAGAAAGGAAGCAACAGACTGCAAATACGAATGACACATGAATCCCTGTAAAAACCACCGACCTTGGCTCTGCAAAATTTATTAGAATTCTCTCTAAAACATACACAACAAAATTACATTGGTTTCAATCCTTTCTCCTTCTTCAAGATGTATCCTTATACATTTTGGACTTCCTAGACTGACATATGGGATTCAAAATTTTTTACAACTGAGGAACATCTTCTAACAAACTTCGGACATGGCCTACACACCACGATTCACATAAGAAAAAAATAAAATGTGGACTGCTAGAAAAATAGGATTAAAATCCCCTCATGCATATCCCATATGGTGACAGTTGTGCAAAAACGAAAATATTTTTTTATAACTGGCCATGTTCCCAACAAAACCCATGTCTTTGTTTCCTTGTATTTAGCTCCAGCTCCTTAGGATCGGATTTTGAAATTGATGGCTCAGACAGTAAACTTGTAAATTTCTAGAAAAATACCCAGTGAAGATATTTTAAATTCTTCCAACCTGTGATACTTGTGTAAAACATGAAGGACATTTTTCTAGATATGCCTATGATGAATGAAAACCTCTCTCAATTTCCTAAAATTCAACTCCATTTGGCTGAAACAATTCTTTGAGTGTGATGTTTGAAACAGTCCTTTGGAAAACCTAAAACATAGCCTGTAAAAATCACTTTGTTTATCCTAACCCATAAGAACTGGGTAAATAATGAGAGAGGTTATTGAACATGATCCTGTTCTTAAGAGAAAATTCATTCAATTTTGGAAAATGCTTTCTGGTTTTCCGGAAACAATTGATTCAAATAACTAACTAAAATAGTCATTTAAAAATATGGAAATTAGCTCTCTGAAGATGACTTTGGTTCTCTCAATCCACAGCACTTGGGTAAACACTGACAGAAGTTATTGTATATAGGTGTGTTATGAAAAAAAACCTTTCTTAGTTCCTGAAAAATTAATCTTTGTTCAGTGGGAACAATTGACTTAAAATAATGACCAAAACAACCATTTATAGGGAAAAAATTGTGGGTCGCCTCAAAAAACGTCTGTAAATGCTATTTATGATAAATATGCTATCTGAAAATTGTCATCACCAGACTCAAACAAAGTGTAGAACCATTGAAATCTAAACACTCTTCATTTTCTCTGAACGGAAACATTTATGATCACTGATCTCGTTCTCAAAGAATGGGATAAAAACACATGTTTTTATTTCCTCATTCAGTCCAATATTGAACCATTACCTAAATATCATTTCCATCTAGAATAAAGATTTACAACCATCAATTTGCTTTTTCAATTCAACACGTGCCCTAAGCTTCCCACCATTTAAAATTTCGCGAATTGTAAAACTTTATTTCTCCTTGCTAGTTGACAATGAGAAATACATTCACACCATTCATCCTTTCCCAGCCATATCATGGCCATTGAAATATGCGGGATTTTGAATGATTTTGCAAATTGAAAAAAGTTCATTGTCTCGTTCATGTTCATAACGCGAAATTTATTTGAGCCATGGATTTTCCTCACCTGTCAATCTGACCGTCAAAACCTATCTACCATTTAACATCATTTCGCAAATTGAAAAATTTAATTGCTCTATGCAACTTCACAATGCGAAATTTATTTGAGTCGTCAGATGAAATGTGCTCTAATATGGATCGTTGATCCATGTTTAGTTTGCAGGAGCTTTACTTATACACAATTCCTCCGGTAGAGAGCACACAACACTGGCTATCACTTATTTCCCTTTCAACCAGAATCCATTTCTTTGTATCTTCAACTAATGACATTACCAGTTGCTCCATCTCCAGAAATGAAAATATTATTTAGTGTTAATTTCTTCAATTTATTTATTGCAGAAATTTTACTTTAGTTAATCTCCACTTATAACTAATTATATTCTCTCCAACAATATGAGTTGATGAAAACAATTCTCACGCTTTTATATTTTGCTTCCTTTTGATGAGGGAATTATCCCACATGCAAGGGAACACTTACCTGTAAACTATTTATAAACACCAATCATTTCAAACTATACCCAGGAACAATGTGTGTATCAGTCTTGGAGAGGTTTATGCTTGGACTTTGATAACTGAATTGGATTGTTTGTTGATGTGGAAGGTTCATGTGTGGATGCTCTTGGTGATGAGTAGCTATATGCCAATATTTTTGTCAAAAATTTCCATTTCTAAAAGCTCATTTTCTTTTTGCTCCAAACACCTTTAGAATGTTTTTCCCTTAAACTTGTTTCAAATCACATGGGACAAAACCTATGTTAATAACTGGCTCCATGAGGGATGTTATCCTCCCTGCAAGGTAACAAAGAACCCCGTAAACCAGGTGCCGAATCCATTGGGCGGCTCCCAAATTTTTCTGAAATCCTCTACCTATTCTAAACTGAACCATCAACTGAAACCATTCTACAAACAAATCCCACTCTTTCAACTTTTCACCTGTCACCTGTCCACATTTTGAAAACTGAATACAACTGTAACTGCAGACCTGTACTTTAAAACCGAAACTAAAATCAAAACCAAAACTGAAAATGAACTGAAAGCTACTGAATGGAATGCTCACCATGTCGAGCTTATTCATCTTTACTTGCCTACCCTACTTACTAAGCATCATCATCTAATCAAGTAACTTCTAACTTCCAATGAAGCCACTCAAGCAAATGATCCCATAAACCAACTTTTTCTTCATGCTTGACAAAAAACAGAACTGAAAGACCTAATGGCACAAAGTTATAATAAAGAAATTGATCTTTACAATAGAGATATGACCAGCCATTACCACTGCCAAGATTCTCCATGTACTCTACCACTGGATCATAAAAAACATGACAGCCTTCAAATTTTTTTGTCATTTGCTTACCATGAGAAGGCTGTCCCAACTATAAATTCCCTTGCACGCTGTCAAACTGATCTTCAAAAGAACCATGCAATGAAAACAGGTGACAGTTTTCAGGCGAGACATCCACAACTTCATTTAAAATTTCTGATCTTACAACTTCGAATTCTTTATATGCTTCAGCAGAAACATCATTCATTTCTTCAATAGGAATGAGCAAATAGATTTCTTCATGACAAAAAAATTCTGAATTTGAAAAATAAGAAGAAACATCCATTTGACAACCCCCATCTTCTTCTTCATTATTCAACCCTTCATTGCATACTGTTGGTTTTTCTAAAGGCTAGGATTGATTGCATAACTTCCATTCTCGCTCATCATCCATTGCAAGGAAGATTGCAGAACAATTGATTTAAAATAATGACCAAAAAAGCCATTTATAGGGAAAAATTTGCCGGTCGCTTCAAAAAACGTTTGTAAATTCTCTTTATGATAAATATGCTATCTAGAAATTGTCATCACCAGACTCAAACAAAGTGTAGAACTATTGAACTCTAAACACTCTTCATTTTCTCCAAACGAAAACATTTATGATCATTGAATGATCACTGATCTCGTTCTCAAAGAATGGGATAAAAACACATGTTTTTATTTGCTCATTCTGTCCAATATTGAACCATTAACTAAATAGCATTTCCATCCAGGAGAAAGCTTTACAACCATCAATTTTCTTTTCCAATTCAACACGTGCACTATGTTTCCCACCATTTAAAATTTTGCGAATTGTAAAACTTCAATTCTTCTTGCTAGTTGACAATGTGAAATACATTCATGCCATTCATCCTTTCCGAGCCATATCGTGGCCATTGAAATATGAGGGATTTTAAATGATTTTGCAAATTGAAAAAGTTCATTGTCTCATGCATCTTCATAATGCGAAATTTATTTGAGCCGTGGATTTTCCTCACCTACCAATCTAACCGTCAAAACCTATCTACCATTTAACATCATTTCGCAAATTGAAAATTTTAATTGCTCCGTGCAACTTCACAATGTGAAATTTATTTGATCTGTCGGATGAAATGTGCTCTAATATGGATCGTTGATCCATGTTCAGTTTGCAGGAGCTTTACTTATACACAATTCTTCCGGTAGAGAGCAAACAACACTGGCTATCACTTATTTCCATTTCAACAAGAATCCATTTCTTTGTATCTTCAACTAATGACATTACCAATTGCTTCGTCTCTAGAAATGAAAATATTATTTAGTGTTAATTTCTTCAATTTATTTATTGCAGAAATTTTACTTTAGTTAATCTCCATTTATAACTAATTATATTCTCTCCACCAATATGCGTTGATGCAAAGAATTCTCACACTTTTATATTTTGCTTCCTTTTGATGAGGGAATTATCCCACATGCAAGGGAACACTTACCTGTAAACTATTTATAAACACCAATCATTTCAAACTATACCAAGGAACAATGTGTGTATCAGTCTTGGAGAGCTTGGTGCTTGGACTTTGATAGCTGACTTGCATTGTTTGTTGATGTGGCAGGTCCATGTGTGGATGCTCTTGGTGATGAGCGGCTATATGCCAATATTTTTTTCAAAAATTTCCATTCGTAAAAGTTCTTTTTATTTTTGCTCCAAACACCTTTAGAATGTTTTTCCCTTAAAACTGTTTCAAATCACATGGGACAAAACCTGTGTTAACAGTATCAATTCCTATTCGGGAGATATGCTTGTATTGGGATCCTATGTTGTATTAAGGTCAAATATTTGTGTTGTATAAAGTATGGAACTTATCTTGTATTGAGTTCAGGGTTTTTTGTTGTATCAAGACCACTTGAATTATGTTGCATTGAGTCTCAAGGATATGCTATGTGATGTATGGCTAGTCATGGTCACCAGGTGCTACAATTCTCCTTTAGGGATTAGCTACCACCAGAGTGATTTACTTTAGCATATGACTATATGACATGGGGTAATGCATATGATCATACATTCAAAACAATTATTATGAATATGATATGATATAGATGATTAATTAATTAAACACATATGGCCCATGCACAATTAATTAATAATAAATAAGATGAGAATGGAGATAGATAGAGAATTTGAGTTTCCCATCTATTCCTCCAAGTGAACTCGAATTAATAAGACATCAGTTGATTCTTACTTGTGATAAACAAGTTTCAGTTAATTAAGAAATAAACTCCTTGATTTATGCAAATTGGTTGTTGAAGATGACATTAATGGTGAAGCATTATTTGTTCAGTTACATTCAGTTCTATTCATTTACATTCAGTTTCATTCAGTTTTGTTTAGTTCGGTTTAGTTCAATCTGTTAACAACTCAGTTAGAGCTAGTTAACAATGATGAATTAATGGAGGGAGCATATGCTCAGTGTGTGAGGTAATTATGCAGTGACAACTTGGAACTAAGTAAAAAAGGGCGTAAGGTTGAAGGTGAAACAATGTTCACAATGTTAACATTGTTACCAATCCACAAAAGAATGCAACCATTCACTACCTTCTTTTTATGACTAATTTGACTTGTTATTAAAGTGTTATGCACTTGGAAAGAATAGTACAATGTTCTGTATGATCTATATTCTCTTGTTCTCTCTTATCAGGAAATCTACTATTGTCTTGTAATCATTCTCTACCAACTATATCTCATAGTCAAAGGATTTTTGGGTTTTTCATCCTCCATATTTGGAGGATTTTCCAAGGGCACATCATGTGTCTTATAGATTGAATGATTGTGTGTATGAACTATTTATGAGATCTATCTACACTGTAGCTATGGATTAAAAGTTTTAAACTTCAAGGATATTTCATTATTTCTCAAACATTAACATGGAATTATAGCAAGTGCATGCAAGAGCTTATTTTTTCTGATGCAAAATAAAGCTTACGTGATATTGAAGTATTGAGAAAAATCTTGTAGCCGTGGCATCGATCTTTGTCCAACCATAAGACCGACTTGAATGTACCTCCAAATCCAGCATAGGGAAGGAAAGGGTGTTAAGTATTCTTGAGGAGAATGGCCTATATGCCTACGTGACCTCACTGAGTGATGGTATTTTATCCAATGCAGAGCAAATTCAAGAGCAATTCAATATGCACCATTTTTTGTCACTTTTTCAGGAGATACAATTCACGGAGCCATTCAGATTAATCCATGAAGAATTAGACAAAACCGTTGAAAACCCACTTCCCAAATGGGATTATTTATCTCAATAATAAGTGGATTTAAAAAATTCTCAACTATTTGAGATATGCGATTAGGTATTTAAATATGCAATTCTTAGAATTTGTGTTATGGTTGTTTTCCCAAAGTGGAAAAATTGATGGAACAACCATGGAGATCTATCGTTTGGATATCATCATTATTCAATGGATATTGTGTATAATGAGAGGCTTATAGAGTTGAGAACTCATACAAATAAGATGATGATCATTGGAAGAAGTTTTCTTGAAGAAGAGCACTCACTCTAGGTTATATGGGATCCATTTTCCCCATGCAGAGATTCGCTAACTTTTGAATGCACTCAAATTTGCAAAGAGATAGAGACCGAGGGAATCCAAGAATATCCACAATGAAGAAAAGATCAAGAGGGAGCACACGAAATAATAAAATATAAGTACTTGAATTTTTTATTATATGTTATTTAGATCTATATGATTTTGAATGTTTTCATTGCATTCATATAGAGACTCCTATTCTTGGGATTAGGAATTGTGAACATATATGTTTATTGTCTTACGATTATTGGAAAATAACAAAATTCATAAGATATGGATATAGAGATGAAATATTGTTTAATAATATATGGATATAAAGCTTGCATGAATGTTTCATAAGATACGAATATAGAGTTGCATGATTGTTTCATAAAGATGTGAATATAGAGATGCATGACTGATCCATGATATATGAATGTTGTGTTGCATGATTGTTCATAAAGATATGAATATAGAGCTGCATGATTATTCATGGTATATGAATGTTGGTTTCATGATGATTTGATTATCATATACTGTTATAAAATCAGATTTTGTTTCGTTACAATCTGTTTTCATGGGATTAGGATTGATGTTATGGTATAAACATGATTAAAATCATATGTTACAATTTTTCTATTTTATTGGTAAATAGGAAAAAAAACTCATGCTAATAAGGGTTTTCATAAATCTTCATGAGATCTAAATATAATAATGATATAGAACTGCAAAATAATACATGAAATATCAATGGGGTTATGTTGAAACATTGATTTAATGTGTACATAACTATATGAACCACTGCAAATACATTGAAGTATTCATGTGATTAAAATTCATGAGATATGGTTATATTGAAACATTGGTTAAAATGTTTTGCATGTAAGTGTGTGTTGTTTGTCATTTTATTGAAATGTCTAGATTATGAAAGGTTGCTAATAACTTGATTGAATTTGGCTTGTAGGGAAAAAATATATGCCCTGAACTACAAGTAAAGATGGCATGTATTGAATGAAGAGTAATTATGATTGTTGATCATAAAAGAGAGAGGGACGTTGTGAAGAAGGAATCCTCTGGTAGCAGATCGGGAGGTTCCTATGTATTAGGAAGAAGTCAAAATAGAATCTCTAATTATATTCTGAGAGATTTTAAGACTCTTGAATATAATTAAATTATTGTATTTACATTCATGTGTGAAGAAGAGATTCCAACATAAATGAGCATGAAGTCTTTGTGATGGAGGACCCAGTTTATAATTCTCACATCCTGATGGTGAGAGGGAGTAGCTAGATTCTCTAGGTCCTGAAGAACCAGTAAAACTGATTGATGTATCTTATGTTAAGAGGAGACATGCAAGATGATCATATTCAGAAGGAAGTTGAGAAATGTATTCAAGAACCTTGTTATGATTCTTATGATTAGTGGTGTGGAAGTCACAAGACAGATATTTTCCTCAGTTAAGGAAAATGTGCAGTAAAAGAGCTTGCAGAGTTTCAGGATGATGGACTATAAATCTATGTCCACACATATGAAGAGAAATATGAAATTTTGTAATTCTTATTTCATATTTGGATCATCTCAATCCAGTTGAGATGTATTTGGCTAGTCCCAGGTACCAAGATCTGTTATATGCTTTGTAGTATTTACATAGACATGTACAAAGCATGTGTTGTAGTACCTACTTAGTACAAGTGTACGTGGACTTAGATGTGTCTTGGTCATTGAAATGGAGTTTTAAAGATATATGAAATTTGACTTGTATAGTGATCAATGAAATATCACACGTGTTTCTCTAGATAGAGTATGCTGAAAAGAAATAAAGATTTATGAGGTTTCTAGTCATTTTTATTCGAGACATGGTACATATCCACATATGAGTAGCATTTCCAACATTCTAAATAAACATCTATCTGGGACAAGCTTGGTATAGATAGAAAAAATCCTCTAGTTGAAGAGTGAGTATTGATGTGTCTTCATAGGATAAAGCAGATAAAGTCCCCACTAGTTAGTCATGGTACATGACTCATAAATCCAAGGGTCATGATACCTTGTGGAGAGAATCCACATGATTAGAGACATGGTCAAAATATCAGAGACTATTGATACCCAATAATACTTATAGTCTGTACTATTAAATAATTATTAAACCTCTCGAAGAGGTAGTTGGGGTGTTTTAGTATAAAGAGAGGAATCACTAAGAAAGTGACCAAGCCTTGAAGAACATCATAGAGAATCTCTCTAGATAACAAGATATTCAAGTTTACAAATGTTAAAGAGTGAAATAAAATATGAGGCTTTATTTTTGCATGATATTACACATTTGATCTTTAATGTCGTATATTATGGACTTTAAATCCATGGTTTCTAGTTTGGAGAAACTTTATTCTAGATTGGATCTAGATGATGCTAATATGTGTAAGTAGTTGGTTGGTATTTTATGCTTAATGATAAGCAAATGTTTGAGTTCCTTTGAGGTGCATTAGAATAAGATATTTATTGCATTTTGATACATGGTAGACCTATTATATGATCATGTTATCCAACTATTGATTTAGCCTGATATAAGTAATGTAATTTGTGACTAGTACTACAAAAGCTAAGCATATTGTGCCTAGTACTACAGAAGAAAGATGTATGTCAAAGAGTACTACAACAACAAAATGTGTTTTGTGGATAGTAGTACATGCTAAGGAGTAGTGTAGCTTGGGAAGCTACCAACTAAGGTGAAAGACTTGAGCCTACAGTTATTAGGTGTTAATAGTCAATATTTCTGGAAAAAAAACTATGTGTTATGATAAAACACATTGAGATGAAGTCTTAATTGAATCAAGTCATGGTCATGTAAAATGAATTCCAGTACATAGCTACTGATGAGAAGATTGCAAATTTGTGACAGGGCCTCTATGTGTGACGGAATTCATACACTTCAAAGATAAGCTTTGTATGGTAGAGAATGTCTCTCTCACTGAGAGGGAGTGTTGAAAGTACAACTTCGAGAGTCATTCCCATGAGACATTTTTTGTATCATGTGTCATATATTCTCCATAGAACTTATGTTGTATTAAGTTAAATAGTTTATGTCGTATTAATATAGGACCTTGTGTTGTATCAAGTCTTATTTAGGAAATATGCTTTTAATGGGATCTTATGTTGTATTAACATCATGACCTTATGTTGTATTAAGATTGAATACTGGTGTTGCATCAAGTCTGGATCTTATGTTGTATTAAGATCATGACCTTATGTTGTATTAAGAATGAAAACTTGTGTTGTATTAAGTTCGGAACTTACGTTGTATTACGTTAAGGGTATTTTTTTGTATTAAAACCACATGACTTATGTTGAATTAAGTCTCAAGGATATACTATGTGATGTATGGCTAGTCACGGTTACCAAGTTCTACAAGTCTCCTTCAGGGATTAGCTACCCCTATAGTGATTTAATTTAGCTCATGACTATATGATCTAGGGTAATACATATGATTATAGGTTAGAAACAATTCTTTTTGAGTATGATATGATATATATGATTAATTAATTAAACAATATGGACCATGCAAAATTAATTAATGGTAAATAAAATGAGCACATAGATAGAGAGATAATTTGAATTTCCCATTTATGCCTCCAACTGAACTCGAATTAACAAGACATCAGTTGAGTCATAGTTTTGATAAACAAGTTTCAGTTAATTAAGGGATCAACTCCTTGATTTATGCAAAGTGGTCATTGAAGATGAAATTGATGGTGAAGCAATAATTGTTCAGTTAAATTTAATTTTATTCAGTTACATTCAGTTCATTTAAGTTAAATTCAGTTCAGTTCAATTCAACCAGTTAACAACTTAGTGAGACGCAGTTAACACTAGGGAATTAATGTTGGGAACATATATTCAGTGTAGAAGGTAGTTATGAGGTGACAATTGTGCATGAAGTAAAAGAGGGTGCAAGGTTGAAGGTGAAATAGTGTTCAAAGTGTGAATAGTGTTACTAGTTCACAAAACCATCCAAACATTCTCTACGTTCTTTGTGTGACTGAATTTGTCTTGTTATTAAAGTGTTATGCACTTGAAAAGACTAGTATAGTGTTATGTATGATCCATATTCTCTTGTGCTCTCTTATCGGGAATTTTTCTATTGTGTTGTAATCATTCAGTGTCAATTATCTATCATACTCACAAGATTACTGGGTTTTGCATCGTCCGGATTTCAAGGGTTTTCCGAGCGTACATCATGTGTCTTATGGATTGAATGATTGTGTGTATAATTTTTTTATGATATCTACATGAACTATAATTGTGGATTAAAATTTTTAAAGTTAAAGAATATTTCATGATTGCTCAAACATCAGCACCTAAGTGCCCAAACCTAAACCTTCAAATCATTTTGTTGTCTAATTCATAAGCTGGTTTTCCTCTGGTTTTTCTAGAGAGATGGAAAATGCTACATGAAATTAACTTTGTGGAGTTATGGGAAAAGAAAACCATGAGGGTTATCATTGTTGTGCTAGAAAAAAGAAGATAAGGAAATGAATTGTATTATTTGACATGGAATTGGTAGTAAGTCTATTACCTTGACTATCAAGTGAAAAATTACAATGATTATTGCATGAGTCTCTTCTTGGGGGATTCTGCTGAGATATTTATGACAAGAATTATCTATGGTTGCATGGATGTTCTTCCTAGGAAAATATACGCATAATTCTTCCAAAATTATACTCTAGAATATGCATATTCTAGTCACATGATAGAGGAATCCACAATGGAAGAGAAGAAAACATGGGAGAAGAGTCCACGGAAAAAGATAAGTGATGCAAGAGAGCATTCACAATAGATGAGAAAAACCATGATGAAAGGAACCATGACAAAAGAATAAGTGAATTGTTTAAAAAGGAGATCTAAATTGATCACGGGTTAGATTTCAGTTAGAATAACACATGTTTGGTAATAAAGAATCTTTGTATTTTTTGGCTGATAGTGCCTACTTTTAGTGTAACTGAATATATGAGAATACAAATGACAACCTCTTGGATAACATAATAGAGTAATTTGATTAAAACATGTAAGGGCTTATAAGAGAGAGAACACAAGTTGTGTGTAGGTTGGTCTATGTCGGCTCATGTCTTAGAATAGTTGTAGAGTTGAAGAGTTGTAGAGAAGAAAGTCAATCTAGGTTGTGGGAGGATCGACGGTAGGGTAAAGGAGAGGAAAAATTCAGAGACTAGGGACTATAGGGAATGAGAGGAGATAAGTTTGTATACATTGTAGAGAATATCTTGAACAAAGTCTATAAGCTGAGTGCACATGCAAAAGGTGTTATATATTTCTCTTGCCATATGAAGAGTACATTTGGGGTTTTTCCTAGATGGGTTTCCACGTTAAATGTTGTCTCTATGTGTATTTAATGAATATGTTTATGTTGAATGAATGTATGATGTAAATAAGTATATATTAATAGAGTGAATAAACATTTGTTTATGAATAAGTATTTGTATGCATGTGTTGCACTGTTGGTAAATAGAATCTGTATTAAGTCTTTATATTACTCTTGTAATCTCAGTTAATGGATAAGTAGATTAATACCTTGAATGAACACACTAAGAATAGGAAATACAACCCTTGAATTTGGTCAGGTGATTTGGTAAGAGAAGAAATCCCCGCCCAACTAAAGAAACCTGGTTCTAGAAGTTACACAATGAGTTATCTCGAGTGAGACTGCATCTGCATCATAGGTGCTGCCGATTGATCCCTGCACTATCAAGCCGATATCTTGGGCTTTGTTGATAGACAAACAAGGGTTTGAACGTGGGTTGAAGGGAGAAATTCCAACAAACAGTTATGATGTCAGGAATGTGAATCATTTTTGTGAGGGATATGTTTTGGCACCCGACGAAGACAGAAGTTCAAGAGTGGGTGCATTTTAAAGCATTAGAGTTTGCATGGGAAGAAAGTGAAGGATCATGGTCGAATACAACAAAGTGGTTGTATAGTTGCATTTATACAAACATTCATGAGATATTATTTTGTGATTTTCCCTTTTTTTTGTATGAGTGGTTGTTAAATCTAGCAACCCAAGAAAACAATTTCCAACAAGGAGAACTGACATAGTGGAGTCCTCCGTTGATTCAGTGATTGAAGAGTATTAGCAACCCTATATATTGGGATTTTGATTCCTGGGTAGACAATAATTTAGAAGGATACATCACTCAATTTTTTTTCGACACAATAACATCATATAGTGAGGTGGAAAGAAAAATATTCCAAGGACCAAGAGGACTATGCCTGACATACTTAAGCATTTGGATAAAGATGCTTGTATGTGAGAAAGAAGTCTTGAGAATGGATTCCGATGAGTAAAGATGTATGTATGTATACCTTGGATATGTCACAAATGAAGTGTAAGAAAAATGGTGAAAAATAAGCAGATATGTTCCCTGGTGACAATGGAACTGAACTAGAAGGTGGACGTTTAAGAAGTGGAAGAAGATTTTGGTTGGGAAAGAGAAGAAGGACTGTGACTAGAAGAGGAAGTTGCAGTATGACTAGAGGATAATACTACTATTTGACGATGCACTTTTACAAAGGTTCTTGCAATGAGGAAGAGGACTACCATACTATATCTGAAAAAATAACAACCAGAAGAAGAATCCCCAGATGCAGAGTATGAATACAATACACCCATGACCCCGCGTATGTCTTCGTAGGTAAGATATAGAAGCTCATATCCTAACAGGTTTGTTAATCAAAGTAATATTAGCGGTGATAATAACAGACAAGGAATTTCCACTAGTCGAGCAATGCATAGAACAAATATAATGCCTGGTAATGATTTTAAGTTACTGATATTTAATGAAAATGAGTTAGAAGACCCAGAGCAACATTGGTTTCTTTGTGAATTCGTGTCGACCATGCGAAAGGTCCAAGATGAATCCATTAAGAAGGCTCAAATGATCACAACCCTTAGTGGTCATGAATTGGACTAGTACACAAAGTTCTATGTGGTTCCAACAAGAGTCACACAAAAAACACTTGACCAAATTCGAGTGATATTAATAGAAAAATTTAGAAATCCCAAATATGAATCTCAATGTATAGTAGAGATTAAATAGATTAAACAATTATATACAGATTCTTTGTGGTAATTTGACTAGATATTGAATACATTAATGGCTAAAGTAAGATTCCATATGTCAAACACACAACATAGAGAATGGTTCATTGCATCATTGTTACCGCACATCAGAATTCCCTTGATGCAACAAAAGATTGTGTCATAGACTGAAGCACTGGAGTTGGCCATGAAGTTGGAATCCTCACCTGTAGAAGAGACTGGTGCAGGGAAGATGAAAATTCAATCGTAACTATCCAACCTTACGTTGCAAATTCAGGATATTAAAAAAGGGAAAGAGATCGAGAAAGAGCTGTGGTTTCCCAGATGCAGAATTGAGGGCCACCATGAAGATAATTTCTAGGCATTTATGAACTGTGTTGCATCAAGAGTGCTAAAACCTATAAATACACAAGGTATTCCTTGGTGTAGAATATGCCATATTAGAGGCTATTGGTCTAAAGTGTGTTTGCACTTACAAAATATTGCAACGATGCCGACTATTTTATACTGTAAATTTTGCAAATTAGTAGGCCATGATGAGAAGGATTGCATAGCATACTAGTTGTTGCAAGAGAAAAAAATGGATACCTATTTAATGAAGAATGAAGAGAATATGAAAGCTAAGTAAGATCAAGATCAATATCCTCAACCCCTATATTCATAGAATCAATACCCATAGAAACAATACCCTCAAACCAAGGGTGGTAGAAATTTTAGATTCCAAGGACAAGAAGGAGGATTTGTTCAAAGAAGAGGCCAAATTATATGTTATAATTGTGGAAAACCATGACATTTTTCCACAGACTATGCGAGTCCTACGAATATGTGTTTGTACTACAAATATTTTGATCATATCATCGAACCATTCCTGCATTTGATTATGAAGTGGAAGGATAGAAATGTGGGAAATCCAAACACTCTACAAAATCTCAACCTGAACCCCAATCATAATATCCAGAATATTTTTGTTGAACTGAGGGAACCACATATAGCTATCATAATAAGAGGAGGTGTTGCAACTGGAAAAAACCAACAAGCACAACCTGAACAACCACAGGTGCGACCGACATAAAAAACAAAGTTTCATCCAACGTCTAAAAAGAAAAGGAAGTATTCTTGGAGGTGAGACCATAATTCATTGACAAGAATCGAACGTCAACTTCTGCTGCCACACTACCTGGAAGACCAATCATGGAGATGCCTAAAATATTTGACTATCTATTCCTAAAGAAACCTACGAGAAAGGTTAGTAAGATTAAAGAATTTTTTAAAATTTCATTATCACCAATACAAGATAACTATGTTGTAGGAGAATTGACACCTCTAATAGAAGAACCTCAAGAATAGGTGTGACCAGAAATAATGATAAACCATGTGGGAAAAAGATTCAAGATTGGTTGTGAGTTAAGAATGAGTGCTAGATAGGAGACTACGATATGGAATATTATTCTAGAATTAGGCTCTAATGTAAACATTTTGACAAGACAAACATGGGGGAGCTTGGGGAAACTGCAAATTGCATAGTCTCTTGTCTAAATCTGATTAGCAAATCAGTGGAATGTCCTACCTATCGGTTGACTGAATCAGGTTCCTATTGAGGTAGAATTCCAGAGAATGTATCCTGACGTTGAAGTAATCGACATTGTCGATGACAAAAATCAATATCCTACAATTTTGGGGATTTCCCGAGCGATTGATAATAAGACCATTTTAAATTTTAAGAAAATAATATTAACATTTGAATATTCATAGCTAAGGGTGGTCGCACTAATTGATCCACTAGAAGGTAAGAGATATATTGAGCAACTAAATAGTGAAGGGCAAGGTGACTATTTGGACCATATTTATAAAATCGCGTCTACAAGGGACCATTATGTGAATCCAATGGATGGTGGAAAGTGGATTTGGCAGAGTATTAGTTCTTCTTCATCGGGTTATGGTGAAGAATTGGAAATTGGTAGAATTGGATGCATGAAGTATCCATGAGAAGGTGCACAAGAATTACATGATCTATGTGAGAGGTAGGAATCAAGGTAAGTGATCTACCCACATATGAAGGTTTACCTAACCTTGCATCTTTTTTGATGAAATTTGAAGAAAAATTCACAGAAACGCACCGCTTATCTACCATTTCCTTTGTACTGAAAGATAAACCTTCTAGATGGTGGGTCACACATAAAGAATCTATCTCAGAATGGCCACAATGTGGACGATTCAGAGAATATTTCAGCTATATTTTTCAAAAGTATACAAGATTGACTAATATTGTCGACCATATTGAGTATTGTCATGTGACATGGGAGGCATGTCCGTGACAGGAATGGGTTCATTAGTTCCTACACACATTATACATGATAACAAGGAACTAGTATAAAGCAGTTGAACTGAGACGAGGGACTATGAGATGGGATGAATTAGCTACTAGATTCACACATACAATTGATTTTGTCAATGATCATCTATCGATTGATGCTGCATTGTAAGTAATCAAGGAAAAGATATTAGAATATATCCCTATCCCAATGACAATCTTCAATCAGTGCAGCGCAACAATGTGGCACTAGATGGAGTGTTATAACATGACAGGAGAACCTGATGATGATGATGACCCACTTGACGTAAACATACTAGAGTCTGATGGTACACATGTAGTGGATGGATTTGGTATTTCTAGTGATCAGTTTCTGAATCCACTAAAATTCAAGAAAGTAAACATTGGCTCCCCGGAGAATCCAAAATTTTTCATTATTGGAGATTATTGGGATGAAGAATATGTCCCGAAGATTAGAGACTCGTTGCATGAGTTTCAAAATTTGTTCCCTACAAAATTCTCAAAAATGAAAGGAATTGTCAGAGACCTTGGAGAAATGAAAATAACATTAAATCCAAATGCGAAACCTATCAATATATGACCATACCAATTGAACCCATGGTATAAAGAAAAATTCAAAACACAATTGGACCAAATGTTGGGTGTAGGTATCATAGAACCTATTGAAGAAGGCTACGGGTGAAGCAAGGATTTGCATCGACCTAAGGAAATTAAATGATGCTTGTTTACATGACCCACTTCCAACTCCATTTACGGATGATACATTATAGAATGTTGGGGTTTAAGAAGTTAATTCATTCACTAATGGGTTTTATGGCTACCATCAGATTATAATCACAAAGGAATATCGACACAAGACAACCTTTGCAATGGAGTGGGGTTGTTTCCAATACATGGTAATGCCCTTTGGACTCGAGAATTCTCTCGTTATCTTTTCTAGGATAGTAATGGTTACTTTCAAATATTTTATTCATAAATTTCTGGGGGTCTACTTTGATTACTGGATGGTATT
Organism: Pseudotsuga menziesii; assembly: GCA_001517045.1. NCBI lineage: Eukaryota > Viridiplantae > Streptophyta > Pinopsida > Pinales > Pinaceae > Pseudotsuga > Pseudotsuga menziesii. Next base: position 9,949 of record LPNX010838243.1, on the reverse strand, counting down.
TGGGCTCCTTAAGGATCATATTGAGAGCCTCAGAATGATGTTGGAACAGTGTCGTCGGTATGAGATTTCATTGAACTTAAAGAAATGTATTTTGTGTGCCCCTTTTGTAATTTTGTTAGGGCATTTGGTTTTTCATGATGGAATCTTCATCGAACCTACTAAAATTGCAATCATCGTCGACCTACCACCACCTACCACTGTGAAGCAACTGAGAACACCATTGGGACATACATGATACTTTCAAAAATTTATTGAAGGATATGTGGAGGTGACTACTTATATGGAGAAGTTATTGAATAAATAATTTAAGCTCCAGTGGAGAGAAAATTTCCAAGAAAGTTTGGATACCTTAAAGAACAATATGGTTACAACACCCATACTTGTATTTCCAGACTAGAAAAAGGAATTTCATGTACATGTCGATGTGTCATTTGTTGCGCTCGGCGTCATACTAACACAAATTGGAGAAGGATCCATTGATAATTCTATTTCCTTCACTAGCATGAAATTATCAACAAAAATGAAGAACTATACCATGAAAGAAAAAGAGGGACTAGCTATGGTATACGCTCTACACAAATTTTGACACTACTTGTTGGGTGGACATTTTAAAATGTACATAGATCATTCAGCATTGAGATACTTGGTCAATAATCTAGTGTTGTGGGGGAATATTTTCTACTGGAATTCTCCTTTTCTACAATTTTACTTTGAATTCATTATTAAACTGGGTTAGATGAATTTAGGGCTAGACCATCTCTCGAGGATTGAGAGCAGAAAAAAACCTGCTAATCTCGATGATAGTCTTGGATTTGTGATAACAATTTTTGATGATCATTATAGAGACATCGTACAAATTTTGAGTAGAAGATATGTCCGATATGAATTTTCTAATGCACAAAAGAAACAGTTAGTTGTGTGAACTGCAAATTTCTAGTTAATCTTTGGACAATTATATGAAATGGGCCCTAATGAGATTCTCCATTGTTGTGTATTGGAAAATGAGTGATAAATGATACTGAATGAAGCACATGTTGGTGTAGTGGGAAACCATTATGTTGAAAAATGTATAGTGTGAAATATATTGCAACCAATATTGTGGTGGCCCACCATGCATGCAGATGCTCAACAATACTGTCGCAATTGTGATGTATGTCAAATAACTAGAAAACCGTCACACTGAGATGAAATTCCACTTGTACCTCAAGTAACTTTGTAGGAATTTGAAAAATTGGATGTTTATTTTATGGAACCGTTTATCTAATAAGAAAGAGAACATGTGCAAGATATATTATTAGTATGGTTGATTACTTAACCAGATGGGTCGAAGCTGCACTAGGAAGAGATTGTTTTGTTGCGATTGTTGTCAAGTTCCTGTTTGAAAATGTTGTAACTCAAATCGTATGCCTAAAGATTTTTACAAGTGACCAAGGTACACATTTTTTCAATCAATTGATTGAAGAATTAACTAAATAATTCCATATCCAGCATAGAAAGACAACACAATATAACCCTCAAGTGAATGGTGTTGTTGAAGCATTCAACAAGATCCTAGAAAATGTGTTGACAAATATTTGCAACTTTCAAAGAGACGACTAGGACCAACAAATACCAATGGTTTAGTGGGAATACCGCATGACTTGTAAGAAGTTTATAGGCCAAACTCCATTTTTCCTGGTGTATGGACAATAGGTTTTGATTCCAATGGAATATATTGTACCCAACTTAAGGATTACTACAATTACAGAGATGATAGATGTTGGTTATCTTGAGGAAGAATGAGGTAGATGATACAATTGGAAGAGAAACGTTTTGCTGCAAGTTATCATCAAAACATTTAGAAGGAATGACATAAAGTATGGCATGATCTCCACATCAAGAATAAGTGATTTCAAGTCAAAGGACTTGTTCTTCTGTATGATAGAAAATTTTTAAATCATTCAGGAAAGCTGAAAACACATTGGCTAGGACTGTATATTGTAAATCATATCACTAATAGAGGCGCGGTGCAACTACAAAAGTTAGATGGAACACCTGTAAAAGGATTGGTGAATGAAATTATCCTAAATCCCTACTAGGATATCCATGACTTGGTCGATTGAAAAAAATAAAAGAAAAAGAAGACAAAACCCTATGAGTAATTTTGGTTTCATTTGATCGTAGGATACTTATCTGTTGCTAGAAATTAAAATTAAAACTAAAAGGGGGAGGGGACACAAACTATTTGGTTGCTGCAAATGAAAAATGGCGGATAACACAACCTGTCTATTGCAATCAAAGAAATAGGTCAAAAATGAAATACAGATCACATAAAAAGAAGATTTATCGCTAGATGAACTTGCGTCACACAAATAACAACTAGCTGTAATTAATTAAAAAATGCGAGTGATTTTGATGAAGTGCTTTGTGGACACTTTCATCATTATTGAGAAATAACTACCACTGATGTGACATGTGAATGGTGTATTCCATATGATGATTCGGAAAATTGGCCCATGTGATGGGTATAGTTGCTAGATTTCCATTCATTGTCCGTGCAGGTGAAGGACTGATTGATTAAATAGGTATATGTTATCACCTTCACACCCAAGTTTCAATTCTTTCTGTTGCATTTGAATGAGATATTGCCCTTGGAAACTACAAGGGTCAAAGTGAGTATTTCACAGAGTATGGTTTTCCCATTTCTAGTACAATTATAGTTGTCGAATCTAGTATCATGACTGCATCGCTCACACTCATTATTGAAGAACCTACCAGATATGTTTCGTAGGAAGTCATGGTTGCAAGGGAAACTCCACAGAGTCTAGTAATTCCTACGTTCAGGTTGAGACTAGACCCATCTCATCTGTCAATGGGGAAGAAATTTGGTAATTGCAAGAAAAAAGCACCATCGGCACCACCACCAGAAGATGAAGAAATATGGTCTATGACTATGCTTCCACCATATATTACACCCAAAAAAGATATTGCTCCTAAGATTAGAATTATGAAGAATGCATAGTTCCCACTGGAAGCACCAACTCTACAGAAAGGAGTTTGGATAATGTAGAACATACTTCCAAATATCAAGAAGATAACCTTTATCGATCATGGCCTATGAAAATTTCTAGATTTAACAATGGATAAATACATTCTTTTTGTCAAAGATATAGAGGAAGGAACGATGCACCTAGTTCCAATGGAATGGGAAAGAAGAATGGAAAATGAAGGTTTATTATCGTTGATGTACATGCCTCATTTTGGTTGGATTTTGGAGGTAAATGCATGTGTTAACAAACTATTAGTGTCATTCCATGGTTGATTTCTATGGCTTGGCCGGAAGGTTTCTGTGGATGTCGATATTAGAGTATCAACTATGCGACTACCACTCACATGCCTAGACCCATCAACAATTTTCGCTAGAAAAAGAGAAAGAAAATGTGTTAATGAACATATTGAATGAAAAATATGACTTGATCAGAGCCACTAGAGTATTTTTTATCACCTCTATCAATGACTAGACTGTTCGGTTTGCTACAAACGTTCTAGTTAGAAAATTGTTGCAAAAGATGCGACCAAGCGAGTGCACTGCTAGGAAAATTGCTGCGATAAAATTATGTGTATCTGGTGTTCAACTCAATTGGTTGAAATATATTCTCAAAGTATTGTTAGCAGATGTATAGGAATCACAGGATAAATTTAGCTCATTTCATTACTCCTAGATACTTATCTTGATTTTGTTTGTTGTGAGGGAAGAACCAATAACTACTAGGGGGTAGATGTACTTATGATGTGTCAAGTAGCTTGCTACCAGAATATATGGTTTGATAAATACTTGAAGCAGAGACAACAAGATAACAATGTAGAATTATTTTTGCACGAAGAGTCTCTGTGATATCATGTCAAACAATAAGCCAAGCTTACCGAGGAAATGGTTAAGCGTTTTCAAAATATTGTCAAGTTTACAAATGGGCCCCATCATATCCTACCGCAGTTGCGATAAGACGCACAATGCCAATATATTATGACAAGGTACTAACTGCCATCTAAAGAAGTTGAGGCAAATGTCTAAGACTAGATGGAAGAATGGTGAGTCCCCATCACAAATGATCAATTATCTCTAGATGAAGAGGAGCGGCATGATGATTCATAGACAAAGAAGGATGTGGGATAGGGAGAAAACCCCTTAGAGGAAATCCCATATAATACCCAGAATGAATCAAGCACAACTCCAACAGACCCAAGATTGGGAAATAAGAGGAAGTAGATAGAGTAGTCTATGACAGTGAATAAGAAAAGGAAGGCTAACAAATAAACAGGAACTGTCGGCCTTACCAACGACGATTATATTATTTTGACAGAAGTAATGAGATAAATAGCTTCCTCAAGCCTTAAGAAAATTGATGAACGCCAAACAAATCTAACCGGTGGTATTACTGATTCACTACAAACGCTCTGTAACACAATAAAAGAAGTACGGGTAGCAGTCAATTACAGACCATAATTGCCAGTGTCACAGGACTTAGCTGACTCATCAAAAGAATGATCGAATGATGTGTCAATACCTATCCCAGCAGTAAAGAATCGAATGGTGAGAGATGAACTGTTATCTCCCAAATTGACCACCGTCTTTTTGGGTGATAGAATGGGTAAAATTTTTACTTCTGTGAGTCTTGGGCGTCAAAATTCAAAATTTCAGCTTTCGCCAATCAGCTAAGTCTGTGGAAGTTTACTTAACTGCCGAAACAGGCCAGTTTCGGCAGTTAATATGGTTTGCCAGAATGACTTTAGCTGCCGAAAACATATCCATGTGCAAAAATCAAATATTGCTTCGTACTCATCAAATCATCAAACGAGCCTGTTGTAACTGCCGAAAGGAAAGATTGATGGTGCATTGCTTGCTCATTATTATAGTGGATTGAGAAATTGCTGCTGAAACATTTTTATATTCTCGGGCTGTTATGGAATTTGACTGTGAGGAGCACATATCTTTACAAATGACATTTTAGTCTTGCTCCTTGTTCCTCCGTCCTTCAGAGAGATGGGGTTCAAAGTTTGTGAGCATAGAAAGCACATATCTAAGGATTGTG
>LPNX010838231.1:103553-138054 GCA_001517045.1 Pseudotsuga menziesii | reverse complement strand
TAGGTGGACAACGATGTACCATGCACATGTTGGATGTTGGATGTGCCTTGAAGATAAGAATGAAGTATGGAGATAAGAATGAAGATAAGAGATTCATTTCTTTCAGTGAGTATATCAAGCCATTCAAACCTTTAGTCTCTCTCTAACTTCAATTTTCTCATTAATTTCTAATTCCAGGGCACACTAATCTTCAACCACAAAATTCAATTTGCAAGCTTTCGAATCAAGGTTTTCCCATGGGTTTTTGGGTCTTAAATACTGTAAAATTTCCCCCATGTTTGATATATGTGAATACCCCTTTGGACTCCACATCTTACATAAATTTTTGGGCATTATTGACACTCTAAAATGTGGTTCCTTCTCTAGTTACGATTTCTAATCTTTTCATTGTTGGGAATGCATAACATGCTAAGAATTGGAGTTTGATCCCCCAACAATCATTAAGGCAAACAAATCCCTAAGAGGAAATTGAATTTTGGGTACATAAATATGAGCCCATACTCAACCATATGAATTTCTAGGTTGATCCCATGCTCCATTAAATTCATGAGCTAATTTCTCAACAGTCTTCATACAACATAATTAAAAATCAGCAAGGAAGTCCACTTGGGTAGTTTCTTACTATTTGTGGCACATGGATTCTCATGATGAAACTTGGAAAAAAATATTTAATCCCACACCCCTCACCTCTCCCTAGTGGATAAACATAGGTTCATCCCATGTTCCATTAAATTCATGAGCTAATTTCTCAAACAGTCTTCATACAACAAAATTAAAAATCAGCAAGGAAGTCCACTTGGGTAGTTGCTTACTATTTGTGGCACATGGGTTCTCATGATGAAACTTGGAAACAAATATTTAATCCCACGCCCCTCACCTCTCCCTAATGGATAAACATAGGTTCATCCCATGTTCCATTAAATTCATGAGCTAATTTCTCAAACAGTCTTCATACAACAAAATTAAAAATCAGCAAGGAAGTCCACTTGGGTAGTTGCTTACTATTTGTGGCACATGGGTTCTCATGATGAAACTTTGGAAACAAATATTTAATCCCACACCCCTCACCTGTCCCTAGTGGATAAACATAGCCCCTCATTTTAGTTCCCTCCACTCCCTAGTGGATAAACATAGCCCCTCATTTTAGTTCCCTCCATAGCCAACTCTTAGACTTGTATTTGCATAATAAATATTTGCATTGGTTTTACATTTTTCCATGGCTTACTAACACGTCTTCGAAATATAGATACCTTCCTTTATAAGGTAAGCATTCAAGGAAAGCATTCACTACCTTTATAAGGTAAGCATTCAAGGCAAGCATTCACTAGTGGGGCCTTGACCTTGAGCTCCACACTAGGAATCAAATATCGCATACTTACAATAATATTTATTTCACAGATCACATTGGTAAATAGTCTGTTGATAGTATATGATGTTTTAGTTATATAACTTGTTGATAGTATATGATGTTTTAGTTATATAACTAAGAGTGTCATGTTTGGAAGAAATACCAAAATTTTGTGAAATTGGATAGCTAAGACCATCCCGAGCCTTAATGATCTAATAAATATTAGTTGTTTGTTTATTATAGATCAGGATTCTTGAAATACCAGATTTGGTTTCTTCAAAATTTCGGCAGAACTTGCTTCTACTTTATAAAAGAGAAGCCTAGGCCCTGAGAGTCTTTACACTAAACATTCACCATAGAATGAATACCCCCTCACTAACAAACAGTCATTGAGAAGAGGAGGTGCCCGTGGAGTTTCTCATAGTCACGACCAGCAAACATTAATTGACACCACCGTTTTAGCACATCGGATGTTGCTGTTTCCTCTCATTACAAATGGGAGCACCTGTCTCCTCATCAATAACGTAAACAAGACACGTAAACCTCCATACCTCCGCCTCCACAACGTTACATTTTAGGGCACAAAGAATGAATGATTCAGGGCACATATCATTCATTCTACAAAAGAAAGAATATCATTCATTTTACAAAATAAAGAATGAATATGATTCAAGGCACATTTCAGCTAAAAATGCAGCTTTTCCTTTCCTCTAATAAGATTCAAATATAAATATTTGAGTATTTCAAGTGTACCTCCTTCTCAATGTACCCAATTCAATTAAGAAAGGCTTACATAAATATTTGAGTATTTTACTACTACTCTATTTGCTAAAAAAACATTTGGAGGCTTACATTAAGAAAGTGACTCTAGTGTCAAGTGATACTTCATAAGTATTGAAGGTTTCTTGTTACTCCAAAACCCGCAGATGTTAATAAAATTCCAAACCAAGCACATAACCTTGAGTGTCTAGTTAATTCCATGCTCCTAGGGTGGCGATTAGTGTTTATTTTTCCTAAGCAACATCAAGAGGCATTCTCTTGGAGAATGGAGACTTCTAGTCAAGTCACTAGGATGTGGAACCTATCCAGCGCTGGGGGAACTCATATTTGAGTTGAGTAACCATTCTTTGAATGGAGACATCTGGTCAAGCCACCAAGATGTGGAACCAGTCCAACACTAGGGGAACTTAGCCTTGAGCTAAGTAGCCATTCTTTGAATGGATACATTTGGTTAGTTATTAGGACATGGAGCCAATCCAGCACTGGGGGAACTCATCCTAGAGTTGAGTGGCCATTCTTTGAATGGGGGCACCTGGTCAGTTACCAGGAAGATGAAACAATCTAGGACTATGGAACTTAGCCTAGGGATGAGGGCCATTCTCCGGGAGAATGGAGGTGATTGGTCAGTTACCAAGTATTTGAAATTGAGTCAAATGATGCAGCCTAGGGCTGAGGCACCTAGTCAATTACCAGGACATCACTATAAGTCCTAGACCGAATCTAAGCATGTGAGGCACTCCTGTCCTTGATATGTGGGATTTGTGACGTTCTCCAAGTATTAGCTACCCTTGGTTAAGACACCTAGTACTCGATCTTGGTGCCACAAGGAGTTCGAGATAAGAGCATTAGTAATTCTACATATTTATGATGATGTACTTTGAGTGCGCATGAAGGACCCCTATGACCACTTGAATTGACCACAGGGCACTTGAAGAAGGCTAAAAGGTAAATGTCAAAATACATAAGGACCCTTGGACCACTAAGAAGTCAAAGTGAAAATACAAAAGGCCTTTAGTACCACTAAAGGTAAAAGTCAAAAAGTAAAAGAATAAAATTCTATTATTTTATTCTTATGTGTAAGGTCCACTTCCAAGTGACTAAAATCCTATAACATAAGGTCACCTTCATTTCATTTCATACATACTTCTTCGTCATCATATGAGTAGCTCCAATGAAGGTTTTTTGTTGGTCTTTGTCTTCTCAATATTTTGGTGATGTTCATATTTGTTCCCTAACATGGCAGTTGGTGCTAGCTAAGGCATTACTTCTTCATGCACAGATACCCTAAACCAACTAGGTTATTCCTCCTTCCACTCACAGCCAGCCAGGGGAAGAAGTAGGGTAAGCCTAGGGCATATTCCAGGAAGCCCTAAACTACCCACAAAATTTATGGGCATCACTGTTTCTTCATGGGCAACATCATCTCCATCTCTGGGTAGCCCATTCTTAGCTCGGGCAGGATTGGGGAAGCAATACAAAATAAGAACAGAGCTTGGGAAGGCTGAGAAAGGTCCAGGAATATCTTAGTCAAGCTGAACAGGGATCAGGCAGCTACAGGACGATATCGAGCAAACATATCTGTGGCTCGGGAAAGCAAGAAGAAGTTATGGGAAGCCTCTAACAGAGCTTGGGAAATAGGAAGAAGATCCAGGAAGCTCTGTTGTTTTCTCGGGGATCTATAGAATATATATGGGCAGTTCAGGTAGGCCTAGGAAGAAGACATAAAATTTTAGGAAGTTGAGGAATTCTAGGCAGCTGGGTAGCAGAGAGAAAATCTAGTCATAAATCCCTAATTCATTGTTTTTGTAAAAAAATTCTTGTTGACAAATTGTTGGTCAAACTGTGTTAGGGTTTGGAATTATTCAAGCATGCTAAGGCTTGAGAATTATTGAAGAACGTTCATCTCAAAATCATGAGATTACAAACTCATTCATCTCATTTAAAGGATGAATTACTAATGCTTTTGGGGTTTTTGTCCTTTAAAGGTTTCCCCGTGAAAAACATCTTGTGTCATTGTGTTGATGGTTTTTTATCTACTACACTTATCTTATTGTTATCTAGCTTACAATCTGCAAAATTAAAGAATATATGCAAATGCTAAAATTCAACATGGTATCAGATCTTTGCATGTGAAGACCCCAATAAGAGAGCAAATTATTGTTTTCTTCCTAGACCTTGGGACATTTTGTAGACTTAGATAACTGACTCGTGAATCAGAGATGGCTACCAACCCTTTTATATCGGAATAGAAGCTTGAAGGTTCAACAAATTACAACTCTTGGAAAGCTAGGCTCACAACCATCCTGGGGAAAAATGACCTTGATGACTTGGTTTTCAACACCACAGAAGAACCACCATCTAATGCTGGAAGAATTGAATTAAAGAAGAAGCAAGCAAAGGCTAAAAGGATAATCTATGACTCAGTGAAGGAAACCTTGATGCCAACCATCACACCATTGAAGACTGCCAAAGAATGCTTTGACACCTTGACGAAGTTGTATGAGAAGAAGGCACCTAACGAGAAGAGGGTATTGAAGAAAAGGATTTGTACACTGAAGATGAACAAAGATGAAGGATTTGGACCCTTCTTCACAAATATTGCATAGGTAAGAGACCAACTTATTTCTATTGGTATTACTGTAGATGATGATGACCTTGTGCTGAATGTATTCGATGGTCTCCCAAACTCTTGGGAAACCTTTCTGGTAGTAGTAAGTGGACATGAAAATCAACCACACTTTGATAGACTTTGACATGATTGCTTGGAAGAAGAAGGAAGAGTTAAAAACAAGGCAACTATCACTAATGAAGGAAACCTTTCTCTTACAACCAAGACAAGGAAGTTCATAAATCCATCCCCTCGGAAAGGGAAGGGAAAGAAGCCACAAGGTAAACATATTGATGTTTCAAAAATGGAATGTTATAATTTTCATAAGATTGGGCATTTTTCAAGGGATTACAAGAATCCCAAGAGGAAGTTCAAAAGGAGGTTCGAAGTTTCTACCACGGAAGAAGAAGAACCCAAGAATAAGAAGAATACCAAGGATACTAAAGAAAATGAACCTAGAAGGGAATATTACCTGATCTCTGATCTTTATGGATCCATCACTGACAGTGTTAACTCTTGGTTAGTAGATAGTGGTGCCTCCAGCCATATGACAGGTCATTGTGAATCACTCACCAGCTACAAAAAGAAGAAGTACACTACTCAAGTGGAACTTGGAGATGACTCCACTTACAAAATTGAAGGAGTTGGCTCAACCTCACTTCAACTTGATTTAGGTACATTTTTTCATATTGATGATGTTTTATATATTCATGGTTTGAAGAAAAACCTCCTCTCCATTGCTAGCTTAAAATACAAGGGCTAAATAGTCCTCTTCATGGACAAGAAGGTCCTACTATGGGAAAATAATGAGAAGTTAAGCTTAGCTGTAGCAATTGGGGTTCGAGAGGGAGGTCTTTATAAGGATTTCAGGAATTCCACACAAGCCTTGGTTCACCACACAGTTGATCCATGTGAGTTGTGGCATCAAAGGTTTGGATACCTCCACTATACAACTCTTCCATGCCTTCAAAGGATGGTTACATGTATGCCGGAGATTTCTTCCAAACATGAAGGTATTTGCAAGGGTTGTGCTCTAGGTAAGAACACTAAGAAATCCTTCTCCAGAAGAAAGAATAGATCTAAAGGAATATTATATTTGATGCAATCTAAAATTTGTAGGCCCATGTATTCACCCTCCTTAAGTGGGTGTTTATATTATGTTTTGTTCATAGATTATCATTCTCGGAAATCTTGGATTTGCCTTCTCAAAGCCAAGAGTGAAACTTTTGACAAGTTAAAAGAGTTCAAAGATTTGATTGAAAATCAGACAGGAAGACGCATCAGTATACCAAGGTCAGATAACAAAGGTGAATATGAGTCTAATGAATTTGATGTTTTTTTCCGAGAAGATGGAATCAAGAGAGAGCAGACGGTGCCTTACAACCCTTAACAAAATGGGGTTGCAGAAAGGAAGAATAGAATGATCTGTGAAGTTTCTAAATCCATGTTGATTGACCTTGATATTTCTTTATCTATGTGGGATGAAGCTACATGTGCTACTGTGTACATCCAAAATGGAAGCCCCCATTCCATCTCCGAGGAAAAGACTCCAGAAGAATTCTTCACTAGCATGAAACCTGTAGTAGACCACATGAGGATTTTTGGCACTCATGTGTATATTCATGTGCCAAAAGAAAAGAGGGCTAACCTAGAGCCTTCTGAAAAGAAAGGCATATTTGTCGGTTACAGTGAAAACTCAAAATCCTACCACATCTATGTCCCTGGAAAGAGGTACATTGAAGTTAGTAGAGACGTGATATTCCAAGAGGAAGCTATGTTTCATCAAACACAAGAGCTTTCAAAGAAAGATGAAGAACCTCCTTTTGAGATCCTAGATTCAGAAGTTCAGAGGGAGGAAGAAGAATTTAAGACTCAAACTCCAAATGTACCCGAGGAACTTGAAACTCCACCAGAAGAACTACTTGAAGTCCCTCCTTCCAAAAGGAGACCTTCCTGGTACTGAGAAATGGTACAAGAAGTTGAGAAGCATAAAGCTCCTCCCGATACTTTCAGAGAAAGCATAAGGCCACAAAAGTACTCAGGTCTTATAATCCAGCTCATTAATGCTTAACCTTTCACATACAAAGAAGCAACAAGTAAACAAGTATGGATTGATGCTATGATTGATGAGTACAGTTCAATCATGAAAAATGATGTGTGGAAAGTTGTTCCCAAATCGACAAGAAAGTCACTGGTAACATCAAGATGTCTCTACAAAGACAAGCATGTTGTTGATGGCAGCATTGATAAGTACAAGGCCATATTTGTAGCTCATGGCTTTACCCAAAAAGATGGCATATACCATGATTAGAATTTTTCTCCTATCGCAACTCGCCAGGTATACTACTATCAGAACCATCATATCTCTTGCTGCAGTGTTTGGATGGAATTTACATCCGATGGATGTAAAAACAAACTTCCTCAATGGTAATATTAATGAGGAAGTCTACATTAAACAACTTGAAGCTTTGTGACTCATGGGGATAAGCCCCATGTGTGTAAACTAAAGAAATCCTTGTATGGGCTCAAACAGGTTCCGAGAGTCTGGTATGCAAGAATTGATGGGTAACTTCACAGCTTGGGGTTTTCCAAAAGTACTATTGACTCCACTCTGTACTTTAAGGTTGTTCATAATCATATATTAATCCTAGTCCTATATGTGGATGAATTGTTCCTTACTGGAGAGGAACAAATGATAGCTGAGTGTAAGAGGGAGCTCACCTGTGAATTTGAAATGAAGGATCTTGGTCTAATGCATTATTTTCTTGGCCTAGAGGTCTGGAAAAACTCAGGCGAGATCTTCCCAACTCAGGGAAAGTATACAGTGGACATCTTATAGATATTTGGGATGCAGGACTGCAAGTCCATGAGCGTACCCATGACAACTAATTTGAAGAGGTCGCAAGACTTAACCACTAGTTCACAAGATGTGGATTCTACCCTGTATCGAAAAATCATTGGATCTCTGATGTATCTCATACACACAAGACCAGATATCTGTGACATAGTGAATGCTCTGAGTCAGCTCATGTCAGATCCAAAGCACATATACTGGGTAGCTACTAAATGTGTGCTCAAATATGTGGTAGGTACCATTACTTATGGGCTCAGGTATACTTCCAGCAGTGGAATAATGTTAGCTAGTTATGCTGACTTAGATTGGGCTGGAAGTGCAGTAGACCATAAAAGTACTTCAGGTTACTGCTTCAGTATGGGATCTGTAATGATCTCTTGGTCCAACAAGAAATAGGGTTCCATAATGCAGACTACAACTGAAGCTGAGTATATTGCTACAAGTGATACCTACAAGGAATCAATTTTCCTTAGGAAACTACTATCTGATATGTCCAGTGAAAATATTAACTCAACGATTATTCATTGCAATAATAAGATTTGCATTAAGATTTCAAAAAATCTCGTGTTTCACGATAGATTGAAACACATTGAAATGAAATATCATTTCATCAGAGTCTTAGTTACACAAAAGCTACACAATTCTTTAAAAGACACAAAAGCTAAGACATATAATAAGACTTGGAGGGCATCGTAAATGTATGTCTTAGTTACACAAAAGCTACATAATTCTTGAAATGATCCTACAAAAGCTACACAATTCTTCACACAAGGAATGTTAATTCAATCGATTTCATAAAAAAAACAAAGAGAATATAAGTATAATTGACTACAATCTATTACTCTTACAATATTCTGATGATGAAATACAAATGAGTAAGTTAACAATTGCAAATACTCTTTCAAAGGAAACTACATATATGCAACAATACTTGACAAAAATAAAGCATGATTAGCCGATTTCACCTCAAAATACACCAAATGCAAGATCACAAGACGATGCCACACATTAGGCTCCAAAGCCTTCAATTTCATTAAGAAATAATGCAAAAATAAGAGTACAATGGGCATAGGTTCAAGTCGGTTTCATAGGGCCAACAAGTACAACACTGGTCGGCGGGGTGGATCATCTTGTTTGACATCAAGGCTCGGACCAGGGAGAGGAAAGGCTACAGGAGTAAGGATTCAGGGACTATCTTAAGCTTGCTTAAAGTTTCAGGTATTTTTCTATGTAACCCTCTCATTAATGCACAGATAAACGAATGAATGTGCCTGGATATTGGAATAAGAATAAATGTCATTTTGCTGTAAATAGTTAATAGCCAAACTGTTAGGTGTTAAATTCTTTTGTTAAAAGAACAAATTTTATTTTATCATTTTCTACTAAGTACTCCTAAACTAAAAATACTTACAAGAATGAGAGTTAGACAAACTTGCAAATAAACAAACACCCACAAACCCATATAAATCTTGAAAATGTCATTTACTTATTTTAGAATGAAAGAAGAAGCTTACATATTTGGATTCAATGCTCTGCCTAGCAAGCAAAGCACTACAAATCCTCTCAAATGACGAGCAAGACCTTGCTTTTATAGAAATACCTAAGCTCAAACCCTAGGGGGGCGCAATTCCCAATGAAGGAGATATTTTTGGGGGTTGAAGAAGAGGTGGAATGAGGTTTGAATTCATGGGAGGGGACACTTCTGCCTCTCATGAGGTGTACCAAATTGTTTGGTAAGCCTCCACCTCTCCAACCAACTCCTCCATGTGAAGGATTACACCCTCATTAGAGAGAATGCACCCCCTTTTGATGGAGATGAGTTGGATCCATTTCCTTGTTGACTGTAGATGCTCCTATATTCTCATAAATTCCTAAGAAAATATCCTCCACCTCCCTGACACCTCAGAGACATGACCCATACAATCTTCTGTTGATTTAGGAATTGGATTTTCTCAAAATTTTCCATTTATTTGACCCTTTGAGTCATTTTGGAGAGAAAATCAAAATTATTAATTGAAAATTACTAATTTGACTCTCAAAAGTGGGTTTAGGGGTTAAGTGGGGGCTATGGATCCAAAAACGACCATCCCCATGAAAAAATTATCTTCCTAGGCCCACTTTTATGACCTTTTGAAATTTTGCAATTAAAATACACCTTATTGATGATTTTATTAAAAAACTAAAAATTAAAAGATCCTAAGAAAGACTTAGTGCACGTCCACAAAACTTTGGGAATATTACTAGCATGGTATAATACATAGACCCTAGGATTTAATAACCCTACCAAGGCATAATTATCAACTTCACCATCCCGACTTTGGAGGATTTTGAGTGAAAAATCTGAAAATTATTTGACGCTTTTTTAAGCATCATATAATTAACGAGGGAAAAAAAATCAAGGATGATGAATTTGATGACCAAGTCCCAATAATGCTAATCCTTTTACATAATAAACCATTAAGCTATGGCATTTATTATAATTCCCTCTAGGGAGTGTGAACATGTGAAAAAGGGACCACAATTGGCCCTAATGAAAGCATGGAACTTCTGAGCATTGAGTAAGAACAATTGATTTTTTCCAATCCTTGGTGGCTCACTTGAAACATACCCTAAGTGAAACTTAATGGATAACATCTAGCTCTAAATATGGGATGTGTGCTCAATCTGTTATTAAGGAAAGGAGAGGATGCAAGAACACTAGAATCTCTAGTTTATATAACCTAAAAAAACATCTCAACTTCACAAGAAAACCTTAGTAGCACAAGTTTTATGAAAATAGCCAATGATCCAAAAGTTCCTTTATTGAAAGGAATGAAAAACTAATTAATGAAAGAGAGTTTTATTCCTAAGTACATAAAAATAAATGCATAAAGTAAATGCTCACTTTAAGGAACTTATTTTTCTACTCTAATCAAGATAAAATAAATATCTTAGGTAAAACCAAATATCCAATGTAGCAACCTAAGCATTATATAAGTTTTAAAGGTGTTTACCTTGTCTTTTGTTACCAGCCAAAGCAAGGAAACATTATTCAAGAAATGAAAACCTTCATGAAACTTCAATATGGGAAGGTTGGACGGGAGATTACAATCACGGAGAAATTCATCGAATTGCATCCCAAACTAGCAAGTCCTCTTGCAGGATTCTTCTATACAATATTGGATAGGACTAATGTATAAATCTATATGATGAGGCAGGTCGTCATACTTTTAAAAAAGGATTATCTGCTGATAAATCTGTGTTTAAGCCCATTTCTACTCCAAATCATAAGTAACATTTGGATGTGAAGATGATGGTTGAAAAAATATATTCAACTAGTTGTACCCAATCTAACTCTTCACTACATTGCTTCTCCAAGTCCTCACTAAAGATACTAAAATACAACTCTGACTGATCATATGAAAACTTTGATTTCCCTTCTTTACAACTTTCATAAGTCTCTAAATAAACACTCTCCTTGCTAGACATATCATAGATGCAATTTTCAAAATATTTTAAAAATATTATAGATTGGATTTTCAAATAAATTCCAATAATCATCATCCCCATCTATGTCATTTATGAGAAATTCTTCATTAGTGGTATCAAGTTCTTGATGGTATTGCTTCTCTTTATCTTCATTACTGATACTTATATATGGCTCAGATTGATCATATGGATAAACTGCATGCTCCTCTTCCATATAAAAATTTCCCAAGGCCATAAGATCCACACTTCCCCCCTTTAAAAAAATCAGAGATAGGATCTTCAATAAAACCATAAAGAGACTCAAAACTCTCTCCATAGAAATTTCATAGACAAGATTATCAACAAAACCATCAAAAGTTTTTGTTTCATTATTTTCCTCCTCAGACATGTTATAGATTGGATTTTCCATGAATGTCCAGGAATCCTCATCAACATCTTTGTCGGACATAAGGAAGTATTCATCACTTATGTCATGCTCCAGACTATACTCGTACTCCTCTTGATAATAATCATATTCTTTAGAAAAAAGGCCACAAGTCAAAAAACCTTTCAAACTTTTATCATTATATGAAGAACAAGTAGGAGTGCCATCAGGCACATTACAGTTTTCATCATAATTCTCATTATAAGATTTTGTAATGGTTTCATCTTGAGGTAGATATGGAGTACAAATGTGATCATCATCACTAGAATAATCATGAAAGAATTCCCAATCATCAATATTCTTTGTTGATGTGACATGAGTAGGGTCTTCAATAATATCTTCAATGAATGGCTCTTCATGCAAAATTTTAATGGGATCATCATTGATTTCTAAATGTTGAGTATTGTATACCATGTTGATACTAGATATCTCAAGATATTCCATATGATACTCTTTCCAAGGAAGGAAGTACTTCAAATTGGTATTAATGAATAATTTAACAGTGAATGATTCAATATCATTTCCATCATAATACCACTACCTCAAAATATTTCAAAGAAATTTGCAAGGGAAGCAATAGATTTCTCACGAAAGCACTCATGAAGCCAACATGAAGCATCCCCTTGTAGCGAATGAGAAAACATTGAAATCACATGATCCTCATGAAAAATGTTGCATTCACTCATATGTGATAGAAAAATCACAGCATTCAATTTGGCTGAGTGATCATTATCATGCCCCTGAAAGACTGGAAGGGGAGTAGATGTCCCTTCACTAATGAGACTATTAGGAAAACCAAGGATCCTAGAGAAATAAATGGGAGGACAATCACAGGAAACTCAAGCAACAATTTCTATTCTTTTAATATCCATATCAAGAATTAGTGATCATGGGGAAAGTTTGGAAATGAAAGAGTAGAGTTGGAAAATAATCAGTTTTAAATTTTATTGCTACGTGGGCTCACCTACACACAATCAATCTCAACAATTTTATGAGATACAAGGGTTTTATACCTTCAATGGAGTCGCCATGTGAAAAGAAAAATATGCATCATAAATCTTTCACAAAAAATTCTATTTTTTTAATTTTCTTTGCAAAAAGAAGGAAAAAAATGTTGGTGGAGTCTCCATACAAAGAATCAAAGATCTACTCTAATAATTCATCAAACATAGCAAAAAAGAAGAAGAAAGAAAACAAAACTCGTAACCTAGGAATACAAAAATTTATCCTAGGCAACAACGCCAAATGATGTTGTCGCCTTTCACACACCTGGGGGTTATGCGCAGCAGAAATATTCAAGTTGTGAGGTGTGTCCTTGGGGGAAAGTCTCGAGTCAAGTACTATCACTTGATCTTGACTCCTTCGTTTAGGCTAAAATCCTAATGAAGCCAAGGGGGGTGGTCCTTAAGAAAGAGTTAACTAAGGATCTTGTGTTTTAGTCATTAATGATGGAAGTAAGTTTTTTAGGAGTTTTTAGAAGTAAAATACTAAGACAAGATCATTGCAAAACATTTCATCTTTCAACAACATTATTTGTTTTATTCTGACTCCATTGGCACTAATTTAAATTTGTAACATTTTACTGTCGCTTATTATCATTTTTTCTTGTTGCTAATTCCTTGTGTTGATGTTATTATATATATGATGGTGAAATATTTATCATTTTTGCAACAATATTGTCTCTGAATTTTACTTCAAAAAACTCCTAAAAACCTTACTTCCATCATTAACGACTAAAACACAAGAGCCTTATTTAACTCTTTCTTAGGGACCACCCCCCTTGGATTCATTAGGAGTTTTTCCTAAATGAAGGAGTCAATATCAAGTGTGCTTGACTCGATACTTTCCCCCAAGGACACACCTAACAACTTGAAAATTTCTGTTGCACATGACCCCCAGGTGTGTGAAAGGAAACAACACACCAAAATGTGAACTTTATTTATTTTAATATACATTATATACGTGAAATATTGAAAAAACAAACTTCTGAGATCATCTACCTAAAACAGGTTGTGGACAAGAAAAATTGAAGTCACAATTTCAAATCTAGTGCACTTCCTTGGAGTTATTAATACCATGTAGATGACTAGTAAGCTTACCTCCATGTAAATGTTTTAGAGGAAGAGAGGGAAATCTCACTAATTTTTTCTTAAAAAAATAAGATACCTAAAAAAATAGTAAAACATAAAAATACTGAAAAATTAAGAGACCTAAAAAATAATAAAACATAAAAATATTGAAGCAAAACATAAAAATAATAAAACCAAAAACTAAAGCACAAGTTCAATTCTGTTATAGTTATTTATTGTTACTAACCTCTTCTTGTAAATGATAGGCCCTTCATTGGGTTGTTTCTTCCTATAAGCACCATGCCCACCCAAAGGTAGAGAAAATGGAAAATAAAAATTTATTAAAAAGTAAAATAATAAATAGAAAAAGAAAAACCAAAATATATTAAAAAATAAAAAATGTAAGTGATGGTACTCAATCCTGAGGCATTGTAATTTTTTTTAAACACAACATAGTTTTTTAAAACAAATTGTAGAATTTCTCTAAATTTATTTCTTGATAAGACGTTTTAGCATAAATTGTCCTTCAACGCCCTTGTTTTGTACATGGGGATTGCATTTTTTCACTATCAATTATTTGGAGATTGCAAGACACATTTTTCGTGTTTTTTTTTTGTCTCTGTGATTCTTGTTAAAATGGTTGAGACTAGCATTGTTGATCTCCTAACTCCCCATAATCGTCATACTTGGAAACTCAAAATGAAACAACTTCTACAATCAAAAGGTATATGGAAAATGTTGGTTGAAGCACAACCAATATTTGCAAAGGAAATTGAGATATTTGCTTATAGGACAAACTTGATGAATGCATGGGTTTGATTGGGATACACGATTTAGATAGTTAGCCGTTTCCTATTGTTGAATGTAAATCACCAAAACAAAGTTGAGAAAAGTTGAGTTCACTATTTGGAAAAGTCAATGAATTTGAAGCATTGAAATTGGAAGTTGAATTGTCATCCCTTGTACTGTATGAGCATTCTTGGATCAAAGATTTTCTTATAAAATTCAAGTTATTGTTGTCGCAATTGAGAGGCTGTGGAAAAATCAAAATAAATGAAGAGTGTATTTCTCTTTTTTTTTTCAAAGTTGAATGGTCCTTTTAAGGGATTTTCCTCTACCTTTTATTCTACTATGCATTTGGATCAAAGGTTAAAATGCTCTTGTTTGATCTTTTCTATGAGCATATTAACAAAGAACAATATAAGATTCGGCAACTAGATGTTCTTTACTGATCTAAGAATCAAGCTCTTGAGGCTCAAACCTCCAAAGATAGGCACACAACTTAGCACAAATAAAATATTGATCCTAGTTAAGCTTGTAAGTCTATCCCCAACCATAAACATTATTCAAAATCCTCTACTTCTCCATCTTTTGCACCTGGTAAGTCTTCCTCCAAGACAAAGAAGAAATTGTGTAAGCTGTAGTTTTTGTGGCATACTTGGGAGTGATGAATCCAAATGTTGGATCAAATTAGAACCATTGAATGAATCCATATAGTAGCACAAAAATTCAGTTCCCAAACCTTCTCTTTGTAAATTACATGCATTGTCTACTCATGCCTTATAAGCATATTCAAACAATTAAATACATGATTTTGGAACCTCACACTACATGATCCACTCTCATGAGATGCATCCTTATACATCTAATAGTAGCATTTTGTAGATTGTAGTTCGAGACTTTACACAACTTGATGTTTTAATATTAGACACTATGTAGTTCATTGATGATTGCATCAATGATGTTCTCCTTGTTTTTGAAGTGTTGTTTTTAATATTTGATTAGGTTTGATTCTTAATAGAACAAGTAGTCTTGCATCTTGTTAAGCGTATTAATCTGTCATAGTAATCTAGGGACTAAACATAGTCTCATAAAAGATTAATAACAATAAGGCATGAAAATGGTGTAATAGTGCTACAAAATGAGTAGCCACTCTGTATATTCACACAAAGAATGAGTAATACAATACAATGATCATGTTGCAAGCATGAATAAAAAAGAAATTCGAATTCCCAAGGAGGTCATTCGAATTGAATGAGTGAGTCTAGCTTAATTGAATGTAAGCCACAGTCAACACTCAAGTTAACCACTCATCAAAACCCTAGTTTACTCAACTGAGCCCTAACTGAATTTGAAGTGCAATAAATGACCGAGTCTAACTGAAAGTATCTCAAGCACATGTCAATGCAAGCTAACCAACAAGTGGTAGCACATCAATGACTCCAATGAACCCCGATGAGGTTAACTGAAGTGTAATTGACCATCAAAAGTGGTTGGAGGCGCCCTTGTTGACTCCAGTTCATTAAATAATCAATTTAATGAAGGAAGGCGCCTTCACTACTCTTTTTAACTGATTATAACCATCAGTTAGCAATATGGGGCATTAATGACACTCAGATCACCCCCGGAGTGCTCCAGTTAGCCTCCCCGAATGTAGGAGAAGGCTAAGTTATCCTCCTTGACTGAAGGTAGGAATGGGTGTGATCTTGCTAATGTCATCTAGTGCTCCTCTGATGTCAATTAAGTCAATAAAACTTAGGATAGTGGTTTAACTAGGCCAAATTGACCAAAATGAGTGTGTATGGTGATAAATGTCTCCAACACCCCCCCTTAAGCTATACCTAGGAGGAGTAGAAAACATAACATGCATAAAAATGCTAGGGCCACAGCAACTAAGGCCATAGGTCACCATGTACAATACTGAAACTGAAACAATGCTCAAAAACAAACTAAGGGAGGAAAAGAGGGAAAACCCAGTGGGAAACCCCCCCCCTCAAGCGGAACACTGAAAGTAGTAGAATCACCCTGATGAACTCACCCCCAATAGTGAACGGAGGTAAGTGAACTTATTTTCTAAAAATATCTTGGTGAAGATGTCTGCAATCTGCTCATCAGTCAGACAATATTGCAAAATGATGGTCCTGTCATGCACTAGCTCCCTGATATAGTGCATGTGGATCTCTACATGCTTGGTCCTCTGCCTGGTAACTGGATCTATCGATATCTTAATAGCACTTTGATTGTCACAAAATAGGACAGTGGACAAAGTACTACCAAGATCAAACTCTGAAAGAATGCCTTGCAACCAAACTGCTTGGATGCAAGCATTCACCGGTCCTCGATACTCGGCCTCTGCTGAATATAATGCTATGGAAGCTTGATTTTTGTTAGACCAGAAAATGGGACCACCACCAAACATGAATACATATCCAGAAGTAGACTTCTGATTAATAGAATCACCCGCCCAATCGGAATATGTGTATCCAACCAGCTCTAGCTCGGAGTTTGCAACATAGTGAATGTCGTAGGTCCTAGTTCCCTGAATATATTGGAGGATCCTCTTGGCTACCTTCCAATGAATATCATGAGGCTGCTGCATGTATCTTGATACAACATTCATGGAATAACAGATATCAGGCCGATAATGTGTCAAGTACAACAAGCTACCAATCAGCTGTCGATAAATAGTACAGTCCATGGGAGGTGTGCTTTTTCCTTCTTCAAGACTGATCCCTGAAAGGAAAGGGAATGGTGTAGGCCTACATTCAGCCACGTTGAACTTGAATAACAGGTATGATATGTATTTGGACTAAGTGACCATTATCCCATGACAATTTTGCTCAATTTCGAGCCCCAAAAATTGTTTTAAGAGCCCCAAATCGCTCATTTCAAATGCATTGTGGAGAGCAATTTATGGCTGAAATAGAAGCAACTGTGCTACATGTGATCAGTAAGTCATCAACATATAAAACAATAATAATCAAATGACCATCCGACTATTGTATATACACATTTGGATCTGATCTACACCTTTGGAAGTTTTGCGAGAGAAGGAAGGCATCCATCTTGGAATACCACTCTCTTGGGGCCTATTTTAACTCGTATAGTGACTTCTTTAGCTTGTAAACCAAATATGGATCAGAGATGTAGCCCTCATGCTGCTTCATGTATATCTCCTCATGAAGATCTCCATGTAGAAAGGCTGACTTAACATCCATATGATGCACTTCCCATTGCTTAGATGCTGAAATTGCCAAAACTAAGCGGATGGAGTCCATTTTTGCAACCGGTGCAAAAGTCTCATGGTAGTCCACACCTTGGACCTGAGAGAAAAATTTTGCCACCAGCCTTGCCTTATATTTTTAGGTGCTTCCATCAGAAACAACCTTGGTCCAAAACACCTACTTGCATTGAACCAATTTCCTTCCTAGAGGAAGAGAAACTAGCTCCCAAGTAGTGTTTTTCTGAAGAGAATTCATCTCTTCATCCATGGCAACTTGCCATCTCGGATCCTTCTGAGCATGGTAGTAGGATTTTGGGTTTGAACTAATCATCAAATAACAAATTTTTGACAGCAAATTATCAGGACAAGAGAGTGCAATACCTGCTCTTTGGAAATCAGACCGAGTTCTCCTTGGATCATCCGGATTTCCAATGTTATCTCCTGCGGAGGAGAGTGTATGTCGGGACCATGTGGGAAGATGATTTTGTATTTTAGGTTCTGATTCAGCATCTAATTTTTGCTGTACGCTGATATCAGAAATTAGAGGATCCAAATCAGGGTCATCACCCCCAATTTCATCATCCAAATATTCAGTAGAATAGGAAGGAAATTCAGCAGTTTTCTCCTTCACTAGTTCCACCTCCTGAAGAGGCTCATCGAACTTGACACTCCTTTCGATGATGATCTATTTTGTTTTGATATCCAGCAGCTTGAAACCTTTTGATTCATCAGGATACCCAATAACAGACATTCTATGCTTTGCAGTTGCAAAGCCCGTCTTTTATCAAGTGGAATTCGGGCCCATGCAGTGGACCCAAACACCCGCAGGTTCGACACATCTGGCTTGTGTCCAAAGTATGATATGAAAGGGGTATTCCCTTTCATGGATGAGTGTGGCACTCTGTTATGAATGTATGCTGCAGCATGCATGGCTTCAGTCCACAAATTTGCAGCCAACTTCTTTGATTCCAACATATAGGTGGCCATCTCCTTGAGAGACCGATTCTTCCTTTCCGCTACACCGTTCTGCTGGGGAGTGTAGGGAATTGAATTTTGGACCTGAATACCACTTTGGGAGCATATGTGCAGCAAATCATTACTAACATACTCCCCGCCATTATCAGAGGTATTCTTGATCAAGGCCTTCAGTTCAGTGAATTTTTCACATACTTTAGACTTATTTTTGAGAAAGAAGACCCATGTGTACCTTAAAAAAAATCAATAAAAGTCAGAAGATACCTTGATCCATTCATGGATGTGATAGGCATTGGACTGTTGATATCAGAATGTATCATCCCCAAGATGCATGTAGCTCGGTTTGCCTTCCCCCGATTGAACTTGTGCTCAGGGTGTTTTCCAACCACACATCCCTTGCAAATTCCAGTGGTTGCCTTGATGACTAGGAGGCCTTAAACCATGGAGTTTTTCTGTAATTTCTACAAATATTTGAAATTGAGATGGCCAAACCTCTCATTCCATAGCCTACTAACTTCATTTCCATGAGTTAGCAGTGCGGTGGGCTTTGCATCTGCCACAAAGTGGGAAAACTCATAGGCTTTTGCAAGATGGTTTGCAAGGCCTTTAGCAACAAGTTTCCCAGATGCAAGTTCCGTTATCTCAACATCATTCAGGATAAAAGATACTCTCTTAGGCAATCCTGTATGTGTCATCTGATAGACACTAAGGATATTTGATGCCAGAGACGGTACATACAAAACATTTGAAAAATAGCCATTCTCAAGATCAACCGTACCTTTTCCTTCTGAAATGATGGTGGAGTCATCTCCCATGTGGATGGGGATGGATTTGCTGGTCTCCAAGGATGAGAAGGAGTCTCTTTTAGCCATCATGTGGTTCAAAGCTCTAGAATCAATAAGGAGTGCTTTGGACTTCGAAGTGCTTTCCATGAGGGCATGACCTCTTTCATGTTGTGGTTCCCAATCTTGCTGATCTCTCCTCCGAAAGCTTTCTGGAAGATTGATGTGATTTCTCTCAAGGAGAGAGGTAGCTTCATCAATATTCTTCTTCATGCAGGAATGTTCAGGGTGGAATCCCTTCCCACAGTATGAACACTTGACTTTTTCCTTTCCATGATGCCCTTTTCCTTTGTTCTTCTTTGAGCCAGAAGACTCATCATGTTGTTGGTTTTCAATTTTAGGCTTAGGAGCTTCGAATTTAGTTTTTGGGTTTTTATGCTGCTTTCCTTTACCCTTCAGATCATTGGGCCCCGATACATGGAGGGATTGATCACGGGAGGATCTGATGATCCCCATCTGGACAAGCTTATCATGTTCACTTGTTAGGGACTCAATGAAGGCATTGAGTGTAGGCATCTTCCATCCAGGGGTTGTGAGATTCCCCGCACGGAATGTAGAGACAAAAACTGAATAATCAGCTCCAATTTTGGAGAGTATGGTGAGGATGAGTTGATCATCCTCCTTCTCCACTTTGCATTGCTTCAACAGTAATACAATGTGCTTGAACTTTGTGAAAACGTCATTCAAGGTTTCGAAATTGGAAGGCTGGAGAGACATCAATTCAGTTTTGAGCTGGTAAACTCTCAAATCATCCTGCTTTCCATACAGGGTTTCCAATTTGTCCCAAATTTCCTTTGGAGTATTCAATCCCGAAAGATGGAAAAGAAGATCCCGGGAAACAGAGAGGCACATGAATCCGAATGCTTCAACCTTCTTGTTCAAGAATCTAGCTTTGTCTGTCAAAAAATCAGGCTCTTCTTTAGTGTCCATAGTGACCCTATAGAGTCCTCTGGCACATAGTTGGATCTCCATGTCTCCTTTCCATAAGTGGAAATTGAACAGAGTCAAAAGATCTACGGAAGAAGCCATCTGAATCTGCTGGAGCGAATGCTTTCACTTGTTAAAAACCTGAAAATCACAACAAAAAGGGAAATGTAAGGTTGGACAGCCTACACATTTTAGGCTTTCATTACACAGAGCATATTCAATCAAGCAAGCTTGATCAACAAGTTCCTTACTTGGGGTATTAAGTGGTAAACCTTGGCTTTTGGTGCAGTGCTAGATTTTTGAGCTATTACTCAATTTTCATGCAAGATCTGTCAAAAACCTTGTTTTTGAGAGATCTGAGCTTTGTCCCGCCATGATCTCTGATAAGATATTAATCTGTCACAGTAATCTAGGGGCTAAACACAGTCTCATAAATGATTAATAACAATAAGGCATGAAAATGGTGTAATAGTGCTACAAAATGAGTAGTCGCTCTGTATATTCACACAAAGAATGAGTAATACAAAAGAATGATCATGCTACAAGCATGAATGACAAAGCAATTTGAATTCCCAAGGAGGTCATTCGAATTGAATGAGTGATTCTAGCTTAACTGAATGTAATCCACAGTCAACACTCAAGTTAACCACTCATCAAAACCCTAGTTTACTCAACTGAGCCCTAACTAAAGTCGAAGTGCAATAAATGACTGAGTCTAACTAAAAGTAGACCAGACACATGTCACTGCAAGCTAATCAATAAGTGGTAGCGCATCAATGACTCCAATGAACCCTGATGAGGTTAACTGAAGTGTAACTAACCATCAAAAGTGGTTGGAGGCACCCCTGTTGACTCCAGTCCATTAAATAATCAATAAATAATCAATTTAATGAAGGAAGGCACCTTCACTACTCTGTTTAACTGATTGTAACCATCAGTTAGCAATATGGGGCATTAATGACACTCAGATCACCCCTGGAGTGCTCCAGTTAGCCTCCCCGAATGTAGGAGAAGGCTAAGTTAACCTCCTTGACTTAAGGTAGGCATGGGTGTGATCTTGCTGATGTCATCTAGTGCTCCTCTGATGTCAATTAAGTCAATAAAACTTAGGATAGTGGTTTAACTAGGAAAAATTGATCAAAATGAGTGTGTATGGTGGTAAATGTCTCCAACAAAGCGTCCTTCAAATGACCATGAGTGATATTTATGCTAACACTTTCCCAAATCCAATAAATGCAAATAAATTTAGGCCTTAAAGAATAACATGTATTATCATTCATATATATATATAATATAAAGTTCAAACCTATATTAAGCAAGGTCATTACAGAGGAACAATTTATTTTTATTTTTTTTAACAAAAAAGGATAGTTTTATTGAGAAAGAAAAAAAAATAGGTCTATTTTCGCAGAAATGTCACCTGCCCCAATTTTGCAAAATAAAATTATCTTATTTTATTTTATTCCAAGACATTATGTTAAATTATATGCTAAGTTGTAAATGATGACTCAACAGAGTCAAGGATATTGAATGTAATTCTGAATATTTAATTATAAATAAATAAAAGTGGAGACAATAGCTTGGGAGAGTTGTTAAAAAGAGTGTTACTGGTCAAGTTGGTGGAGGAGACTGGGTGGAGAGCAAATAAACAAGTGGCAGCATCCTCAAACACTTCCAATGTTGCAGGTGGCAACCTCCCTACATTTGGGGTCATGATCCCCCAAGAAAGTGGGATCAGAGCAGGTGGCTCAATTAATGACAATTAACCCAAAAAGACCTAGGCAATCTTAATAAAAAATCCCATTGAAGAGAGCTGAGGCTACTCATTCCAAGAATAGAATCATTCAGGGAATGTACTTCAAAGGATTTCATTGGGAAGGGAATTTGGGGAAGGTGATTGAGGGGTAAATTGCAGAAAGTGATCTGGTATAGCTATTCAGCTGAAGGATCTTGTTGCTAAGTGTAGAGTTAGTACTGAGTCATTGGACTAGTATTTTGTTGCTTGCTCCACTAGTTCTCGGCCAAGGAGACCAGGAACAGGCTCGGGTGTCCTGAGAAGACGCTGTTTGAGTTCTCTCTAGGAGTTGGTAGGGAGGAACGGCCTCCCAACGCTGTTGTCATCCAGCTTTAAACAGGTTCTACAGTATTTTATTACTGTGTTAAAAGTTTATATCTAAGAATGAATGAATAATGAATTATTTATATGTTTTGTAGAGAACTATTAAAGCTTGTAATCTTTTAGTTATTTGAATGCTGAATCTATATTTGATGAAAAATAACCCTACCTGTGTTTTTTCCCTATCTGGAATAAACCAGACCGTACTCTAGCACAGGTAGTGTGTTTAAAATAGATGAGGATATGATAGGAAACTGAAATGAGTGGATGTATTATGCATTTCATTATATCAGCGTAACTTATTTCTGTATGAAGACTATTATCAGCAAAAGAACAATAACCTGTTCTTATATGTTCTTGTTAACCAGATTATGTAGGTAAGTACAGTAGAAAAAGAAATAGAAATAACTCAGCATAGGTGGAAGGGTCTTCTTTATAAATATTCTAATAGGAAATAGATTATGCTATACGCTGTATCTTATTCTTTTATCTAATTTAAATTATGCAGGATGTTAATCTGTGCTATATTACATGTTTATTTTCCTTGTATCATACTTATTAACACATGCTTTGGAGTAGAATTAATCAAGCTAAAACTACTTGTTTACTTTCAGTTCAGACAAGGTATTAGATACCATATCTAGTTTACTAGAATTAATAATAATTTAAAAACTAACAAATACTTCAAACCTGAAATAGAGAAAATAGAAACATTACAGAAACAATGCTTATTCATTTATATTAAGTAAGGGTTTAAGTATGGTTCTGTTAGTTTATATACCATTTACTAATATAAATAGCCAAATTAACCTGCAACTATTCAAACCCTAACCTAGATTTCCTTGAGCCATTAAAACAATTTTTATACCTCTTTTGACGGTAATCAAACTTAATACATAAATTATCATTATAAAATTTAAATAGGGTAAAAACCCTAGCTCTTATTTTCGAGCAGAAAACTACCCAGTTTTCATATATACATGCAAATCTATTACAGTAGTAATCTAGGATAAACTAGATACTTATTCTTTGATGTAAACATTAAAAGAACAAATCAAATTCATTACACAGGTAAAATACCAAAACATAAAGGAGAACAAATTTAACTTACAGACAGACAGTATAAAGAAATAATTACACTATATTCACGAGCCCGAAGGCTGAATGTAAGTAAAAACTTTAACAGAGTACAAAACCTCAGCGAGGAGTCGAGTATCCATATTCAGATATGGAGTATGAACAAGCATATACATCATATTACAAGACTGTAATTTCATTTATAACTATGAGAGGAGCTATACCAGTCACAACTTAAAGTTGTAGTCACCTTGCGACATGCAAGGGCTTCAACTAAAACAAAAGAAAACTGTAAAAAGAAAACGAAGGACAGTAACCCAATATTGGGTGCAACACGGCCGAGAATTTCCAACTGCAAGGGTTTGTACAACAGGGGAATCCATATTCAAAATCGGAGCTTACCAAGAATGCTTCGTGGAGCCATCTTTACAGTGCAATGGACAGCTTTGGAGACGAGCCAACCTGCTTAATAAAGAACCAAAGATAATTAAAAGTTTGAAAACCCTTGTGCAAAGTAAAACCAAAAACAGTAATAGCTCTTAGTTATTTTTGTTGCTCACCTTAGCCAGAAACAAAAACGATGGAGCCCTGGACGAACAGTAACACTAAAACCAGCATCAAGAAGAGTTGAACCCTCATGCTCGCCGAGGATGGAGACGACGGACTCTGGGATTTCACAACTAGCAGCAGAAAGGGTAAGCCTGAGCAATGGTCGCAAGGAGTCTGCAAGCATGGAGGCAAACTGTCACTAGTATGCAAGCAGAAAAACTAAACCCTACGATGAAGGAGCGTAGCAATAACATACATTAAGCTCAAGCTTTCACTATTGACAGACCACGACAGAGGAGCAGAAAGGAGTTCTCAAGTGGTCGTAAAGCCATACACAAGGAAGGCAGTAAACCCTGAGCGAAGTAAAGAAATCATAGAGGAGACGAGTAATGGCAACTAGCTCAAGGGAGTAAGCCACAATAAAAGCCAGCGTTGGAGCCTCTGTAGCTATCTGCAACTCACGGCCGCCATGGGAGCCTGCAGAGCAGCCCACAGAGCCAACGCAATTGTCGGAGACCAAATGAGTCAAATATTAGGGTTGATGACTATATAAGCAACCAGTGCATGGCCTAGAAATCTCCACGTGGCCGCATCAAATAAATCATGCTGTGGGTCGACTTTCTACAGTCTCCTACATTTTCATAATAATCAATTTTATTCACCAATGATTTCATCAAAAACGTATTATAGTTTGCATGGGTATCATTCATACTATAATCGTTTAAACACTTGGTGCATAGCTCGTGATTTGCATGGGTTCACAACACTATAATAATTGTTAAACGTTAACATCTAGTTCTTCATTGGAATGGGTTTGTAAAGTTGTTACAACGTTAACTCACCACATAACAAAATCCTTCAGCCTTGTA
The DNA here is from genome assembly GCA_001517045.1 of Pseudotsuga menziesii. Classification (NCBI taxonomy): domain Eukaryota; kingdom Viridiplantae; phylum Streptophyta; class Pinopsida; order Pinales; family Pinaceae; genus Pseudotsuga; species Pseudotsuga menziesii. Next base: position 113,145 of record LPNX010838231.1, on the reverse strand, counting down.
ACGCAAAACGATACATTATTTAATTTATCAGTAATCACGTCATGCAATATCGCTAGAAAAAGCTAGTGAGGTTTTAATTTATGTTGCATTGTAAGTTATATATATGAGAATCGTGTATTCTCTATTATAAGTCTGCACCAATAATTGACTTATGGAGATAATAAAAGGTTATGTAAACTTTTAACTTAGTAGTAAGCAAATCCCTATATAGGTATTAGTCCCCTTTTAATTGGTACAATTCATCAAAGTTTATATACAGAGATCATCTTTGGGATATAGGTTATGTAATATATTCATAATCAATAGTAAGTTATACTAATGAGTATTATATTAATGTTATCGTTAGTATATGCATAGTATATAAGTGAGTATTAACTCTTTTGAATAATTGTAAACCATTCAAGCTTATAGTAATATCATCCTTGTGAAATAGGGTGAATAACTAAGTTGTCTTCAATAGTATTTTAAGATAAGTATGAAATCCTTGTCTTATAAACAGTTTAGTGAATAGTGTAAGAAGAACTATCTATTAGTTCCAATGCTTGTCATGATGGTGTAAATGATTACCCAACTTTCAACTCATGTAATGTGCATAGAATCGTTGGGTAGGATCTTAAGCATTATGCATTTATAACACTAATAAAACCTGTTATGACGATAAACAAATAGTTTATGCACGTTTTTAAATCTTAGAAACTAGCAAAGTTTTGATAACAAACTATGTAATAGCAAGGTGAAAAGTAAGAACAGTTTTCCCATGATCTCTTTTACTTAATACAGATCGATGAGAGCTTATCTTAGACGTTGTGGCAGTTTCTCATTACTGGGAGAATAGTTTTACATTTTTACCAAATTACTAAGGTATGTATTTTTGCAAATAAAGAGTATCAAGCAGATAAAATAAACTGTTCAGAACCAAAGGAAGCAATACTGTCACTACATGTTCTACAGGAAGAAATACAATCAATTGAACTTCGTTTACAATAGCAACAAAAGAAAACAAACTGTGTTACCTTACGGAAGTAGGTTGGATTACAACAGCTTATATCTAAGCATATTATTTGCAAATAGAGATATTGTAGGATGCTTTTTAAATTTAAAGATGATACTCGGTCATTTATACCTGAAAACCTGCAAGAACAAATAATCCATCTGCGTTAGCATAAATGCTAAGTAAGCCCCGGAATTCAAAGTCAGATTCCACCTACTGTCATAAATAGAACTCATCAGTAAACCAAATATAGAATTAATGAGCAAGATAAACTTAAGATTGGGTTAATAAGAAAACTGTTGAGTTAACATAATCAAGTTTATGCAAATTAATCTATTAACTGCCTTTCCTTTTGCTAACCATTAACTGTTAATAAACTGCAGACTCAGCATTTTATATTATTTCAAAATTTTAAATTTTTGCGAAAATTTGGGGTTTTGACGTGTGGTATCAGAGCACAAGGTTCAAACACTAGGCCTTGATGAAGCCCAACTAGCTTTTAGGAAACAGTAACTGAATTATTATGCTGAAATATTTTTCTTCTTTTAGTGTTATTCAACAGAGAATTGTTTTCTGAAGTTTAACAAGCAGGTATGGAAAGGATGGAAGACTATGCAGAGGAGGAGTCTCCAGTTACTGAAACAAGGAATCTACCAAGAGATCCTATACCAGAGGATTTAACTACCATTTCCTTGGAATTGTTACAAATTGTAAAGGACCTAAAAACTAAAATGGAGTCTGTAAAGCGAGAAAATGAAAGGATTCTGAGGGCTCAAGAAGAGCTTAATCAGATCCTAATTGAGAAGTTTCAAACTGAGGGTAGGGGTAGAAGAACCGAATTTGAAGATATCATTCATCAACGTAAATCTAAAAAGATGAAACATACTAGAACTGAAAGTACTTCATCTTCTGAAGTGTTTGGTGAACAACGAAACTATCAGACTACCAGTGACAGTAGTGATGATAATCAGTATACTAAAAAGAGGAAATACAAACCTTATGAGGAGATTTCCGGGGAATTCAAAAAGATAAAACCACCAACCTTTAATGGAGAGACTGAGAAGGGGGAGGAAGCTGAATCCTGGTTATCTGGGATGAAGAAGTACTTCCAAATATATAACTATTCTAACCAGTTAAAGGCTAGAATGGCTATATATAACCTCTCAGGAAAGGCTGACATTTGGTGGCAGGAATTTAAAAGAGTTAAGGGCATAAAAGAGAAAAATGTGAACTGGAGTACCTTTAAGAGGCATTTCAAAAATAAATTCCTGTCTAAGCAGTATCATGAGGAGAGAGCTAAAGAGTTTTATGAGCTGAAGTTAGGATCAATGACAATGAAGGATCTGAACAACAAGTTCTTAAGTCTACTTAGGTATGTACCATACCTTGTAGATGAGAAACCAAAGGTACATCGATTCCTGAGCTGTCTACCTTGTCATATTAAAGATAGAATTGAATATGATAACTCAAAGACCTTGGAGGAAGCAATCAGAAAAGCTAACTTCTGTTTTGAGCAGAATCGAAAGAAAGAAAGATTGGCCAATTGGAAAGCTAAGAAAAATAATAATGAGTTTGAACAAAAGAAGAGGGATTTTGTGCCTAATAGAAATTTCAAAAACAATAAGGCCAAAAACCATTCCAATAACAAGAACTTCCAAGGAAATAGGAACAATACACCCAACAATTAGAATAATTCTAAAGGTAATGAATTTGCCAATAATCATGGAAAATTTACCAAGAACTTTGAGCGCAAGGAGCCTATCAAGTGCTGGGAGTGTAATGGCCTACACTATGCTTCAGTCTGTCCAAACCAGAAGAAGACTGTTAGCAATATTCATACTATACAGGAGGATATGACCGTTGGGGAACTAGCAAGGAGCATGCCTAAAATCAATGCAGCCTTGGAGAACCGACAAACTGAATATCAAACTTTCATGGTGGAAGTAGAAGGTATGATAAATCAAACCCCTGTAACTATTTTGATTGATCCAGGAGCTAGTCTCAGTTATATTGCACCTCAGATAGTAGAAAAATGTAAGTTATCTGTTGATAAGTTTGAGAATTCATGGTTAGTTCAGTTAGCCACTGGTCCTAAAAGAAAAGTAACTTGTTTCGTTAAAGAATGTGCAATAGTTATGGATAAATTTGAAACTGTTGTTAAACTTAATGTTTTGCCTCTTGGTTCTTATGATTTGCTAATTGTTATGGACTGGTTAGAACAACATAGAGTAATTCTAAACTGTTATGATAAAACTTTCACATGCTTAAACAATGATGAAAAACCACTATAAGGCGGATTTATGCCCTACAGCTTAAGAGAGCTGTTAGAAAGGGATGTAAAGCTTATGCAGTAACAATTATTGATGAGAAAAGTAAAATTAAAACAGATAATTTAAAAGTGGAAGACATACCAGTCTTAAAAGAATATGTTGATGTATTCCCAGAAGAAATTCTGGGATTACCTCCGAAAAGGGAATTGGATTTCACCATTGAGCTGGTGCCGGGTTCAGTACCTAGCTCAAAGGCCCCTTATCGAATGAACATACTCGAACTTAATGAATTAAAATCGCAATTAAAAGAGTTGATTGATAAAAGGTATATTCGACCAAGTGTGTCTCCCTGGGGGGCACCTATCATCTTCGTCAAGAAGAAGGACGAAACTATGCGACTTTGCATAGATTATCGTCAGTTAAACAAGATGACCATCAAAAATCGATATCTGTTACCCCGCATAGATGATCTGTTTGATCAACTACATGGAGCCACAGTGTTTTTGAAAATAGATTTAAGGTCTAGATATCATCAAGTAAGGATTAAAGATGAAGATATCTTTAAGACAGCTTTCAGAACTAGATATGGTCATTATGAATTTGTCGTAATGTCATTCGGGCTTACTAATGCCCCAGCTATTTTCATGTGTTTAATGAACGACGTGATGCTTAAGTATTTAGATAAGTTTGTGGTCATGTTTATCGACGACATTCTAATCTATTCAAAAACTGAAGAAGAACATAAAGATCATCTAAAAATTGTTTTGCAAGAGTTGCGAGAACATCAACTCTTCACAAAGTTTAGTAAGTGTGATTTATTCAAGGATAAGATTAAGTATTTAGGTCACGTAGTGACCAAGGAAGGAATTTTTGTAGATCCTGAAAAGATAAGGGCAATCAAAGATTGGCTGGTTCCTAAGGATATGACAGATGTTCGATCTTTCATGGGCATTACCGGTTACTACCGGAGGTTCATTGAAGGTTTTTCGAGGATAGCAAATCCAATAACTTCCTTACATAAGAAGGGAAAGAAGTTTGACTAGAATAAAAACTGTGAAGAAAGCTTTAAAAAGTTAAAAACTTTATTAACCAGCGCACCTATTTTAAGAATAGCAGATCCTAATAAAGAATTTGTAGTGTGCACTGACGCCTGTAATGATGGCTTAGGTGGTGTTCTGACTCAAGAAGGGCATGTTATTGCCTATGAGTCTAGAAAGCTAAAAGTTCATGAAAATAATTATGCAACAAATGATCTGGAATTAGCAGCTGTAATACATGCCTTAAAGATGTGGCGACATCACCTAATTGGCAGAAAATTTGTTTTAATGACTGACAATAAAGGATTGAAGTATCTTTTAGATCAACCAAATTTAAATGCCAGACAAGCTAGGTGGTTAGCTTTCTTAAGCGAGTATGATTTTGAAATTCAGCATATAAAATGTAAAGAAAATAAAGTTGCTGATGCATTAAGTATGAATGCAAGGTTGAATTTTGCAACCACTATCAGCACCTATGTTTCAGACTTAGACGAACAGCTTAAAGAGGGAATAGAACAAGATAAAATTTACCAGAATTTGCAAGCTAAAGCTAAACAAAATCCAACAGAAAACTTAATTAAAGGTTACAGTTTAAATGAAAAAGAATTTTTACTGTATAAAGATAGAATGTATGTACCTAACGTACCTAAAGTTAAGCTGTTAATTCTGGATGAAATTCATAAAACACCATATTAAGGTCATCCAGGTTATCAAAAGACTATAACCATGTTAAGAAAAGAGTATTTCTGGCCAAATATGAAAACTGAAGTAGCAGAATATATTGCTAGATGTTTAAAATGTCAATAGGTAAAAACTGAACACCAACACCCAACTGGTTTGCTATAGCCATTACCCATTCCTAGATGGAAATGGGAGACAATTAGTCTAGATTTTATTACTGGGCTGCCTAGAAATCAAAATCAGAATGATTCTATCATGGTAGTAGTTGATAAGTTAAGCAAAGCAACTCACTTTATACCTGTTAAAACTACTTATAAAGCTACAAACATAGCTGATATTTTTCTAAAACAGATTTTTCGATTACATGGAGTACCAAAAGTCATTATCTCAGATAGAGATCCTAAGTTTACAGGAAATTTTTGGAAGTATTTGTTTAAAGGGTTAAACACCACATTAAATTTTAGTACTTCTTTCCATCCTCAAACAAATGGACAAACTGAAAGGTTAAACCAAGTATTAGAAGTCCTATTAAGAATGTATGTGAAAGACTAGCCTGGTAAATGGGAGGACTATTTACATCTAGTAGAATTTGCTTATAATAATAATTATCAGACGTCAGCCTGATTTAGTCCTTTTGAAATTTTATATGGACGAAAATGTAATACTCCTATATCTTGGAGTAGTCTAGTAGATAGATTGGTATTAGGTCCAGAACTGTTAAAAGAAATGGAAGAAATTGTAAAACAAGTGCAGGGAAATCTGAAAGTGGCACGGGATCGGCAGAAAAGTCAAGCAGACTTAAAAAGAACTCCAAAGGAGTTTCAGGTACGCGAACATGTGTTCATCAAGGTAAGGCCCAAAAAGAGCTCTCTAAGATTAGGGAGTTGTTCAAAATTGGCATTTCGTTACTGTGGCCCATTTGAAATTTTGTCTAGAATTGGACAAGTAGTTTATCAATTAGCATTACCACCTAATTTAAGAGTACATAATGTTTTTCACATTTCCGTTTTAAAGAAATATGTTCATGATGCTACTCATGTTGTTAACTGGAATGATGTACAGGTGGAACCAGAAGGAAAATTTTTGGTGGAATCGAACTGTATCCTCGGGAGGAGGGAGATTACACTTCGGAACCGCACCATTGGACAGGTGAAGGTACAATGGAAGCACCTTAGTCCAGAGGAAGCCACCTGGGAATTGGAAAGTAAAATGCGAGATGCATATCCAATTCTGTTCCAGGGGAATTCTGAGGATGAAGAATAAATAACATCGAGGACGATGTTATATTCTAAGGGGGTGTGTATGTCACATCCCCGAATTTTGCAAAATAATATTATCTTATTTTATTTTATTCCAAGACATTATGTTAAATTATATGCTAAGTTGTAAATGATGACTCAGCAGAGTTAAGGATATTGAATGTAATTCTGAATATTTAATCATAAATAAATAAAAGTGGAGACAATAGCTTGGTAGAGCTGTTAAAAAGAGTGTTACTGGTCAAGTTGGTGGAGGAGACTGGGTGGAGAGCAAATAGACAAGTGGTAGCATCCTCAAACACTTCCAATGTTGCAGGTGGAAACCTCCCTACATTTGGGGTCATGATCCCCCAAGAAAGTGGGATCAGAGTAGGTGGCTCAATTAATGACAATTAACCCAAAAAGACCTAGGAAATCTTATTAAAAAATCCCATTGAAGAGAGCTAAGGCTGCTCATTCCAAGAAGAGAATCATTCAGGGAATGTAATTCAAAGGATTTCATTGGGAAGGGAATTTGTGGAAGGTATTTGAGGGGTAAACTGCAGAAAGTGATCTGGTACAGCTATTCAGCTGAAGGATCTTGCTGCTAAGTGCAGAGTTAGTACTGAGTCATTGGACTAGTATTTTGTTGCTTGCTCCACCAGTTCTCGGCCAAGGAGACGAGGAACAGGCTCGGGGGTCTTGAGAAGACGCTATTTGAGCGCTCTCCAGGAGTTGGTAGGGAGGAACGACCTCCCAGCGCTGTTGTCATCCAACTTTAAACAAGTTCTAGAGTCTTTTATTACTGTGTTAAAAGTTCATATCTGAGAATGAATGAATAATGAATGATTTATATGTTTTGTAGTGAACTGTTAAAGCTTGTAGTCTTCTGCTTATTTGAATGCCGAATCTGTATTTGATGAAAAATAACCCTACCTGTGTTTTTTCCCCGTCTGGAATAAACCAGACCGTACTCTAGCACAGGTAGTGTGTTTAAAATAGATGAGGATATGATAGGAATCTGAAATGAGTGGATGTATTATGCATTTCATTATATCAGCGTAACTTATTTCTGTATGAAGACTATTATCAACAAAAGAACAATAACCTGTTCTTATATGTTCTTGTTAACCAAATTATGTAGGTAAGTACAGTAGAAAAAGAAATATAAATAACTCAGCACAGGTGGAAGGGTTTTCTTTATAAATATTCTAATAGGAAATAGATTATGCTATACACAATATCTTATTCTTTTATCTAATTTAAATTATGCAGGATGTTAATCTGTGCTATATTACATGTTTATTTTCCTTGTATCATACTTATTAACTGATGCTTTGGAGTAGAAGAAATAAAGTTAAAACTAATTGTTTACTTTTAGTTCAGACAATGTATTAGATACCATATTTAGTTTACCAGAATTAATAATAATTTAAAAACTAACAGAGACCTCAAACCTGAAATAGAGAAAATAGAAACATTACAGATACAATGCTTATTCATTTATGTTAAGTAAGGGTTTTAGTATGGTTCTGTTAGTTTATATACCATTTACTAATATTAATAGCCAAATTAACCTGCAACTATTCAAACCCTAACCTAGATTTTCTTGAGCCATTAAAACAATTTTTAAAACTCTTTTGACAGTAATCAAACTTAACATAGAAATTATCATTATAAAAGTTAAATAGGGTAAAAACCCTAGCTCTTATTTCCGAGCAGAAAACTACCCAGTTTTCATATATACATGCAAATCTATTACAGTAGTAATCTAGGATAAACTAGATACTTATTCTTTGATGTAAACATTAAAAGAACAAATCAAATTCATTACACAGGTAAAACACCAAAACATAAAGGAGAACAAATTTAACTTACAGACAAACAGTATAAAGAAATATTTACATTATATTCACGAGCTCGAAGGCCGAATGTAAGTAAAAACTTTAACAAAGTACAAAACCTTAGCGAGGAGTCGAGCATCCATATTCAGATATGGAGTATGAACAAGCATATACATCATATTACAAGACTGTAATTTCATTTACAACTACGAGAGGAGCTATACTAGTCACAGCTTAAAGCTGTAGTCACCTTGCGACATGCAAGGACTTTAACTAAAGCAAAAGAAAATTGTAAAAAGAAAACGAAGGACAGCAACCCAATACTGGGTGCAACACGACCGATACTTTCCAATTGCAAGGGCTTGTACAATAGGGGAATCCAAATTCAAAACCGAAGCTTACCAAGAATGCCTCGTGGAGCCATCTCTATAGTGCAACGGCCAGCTTTGGAGACGAGCCAACCTGCTTAATAAAGAACCAAAGATAATTAAAATTTCGAAAACCCGTGTGCAAAGTAAAACCAAAAAAAGTAATAGCTCTTAGTTATTGTTGTTGCTCACCTTAACTAGAAACAAAAATGATGGAGCCTCGGATGAACAATAACACTAAAACTAGCATCAAGAAGAGTCAAACCCTCATGCTCATCGAGGATGGAGACAACAGACTCTGGGATTTCACAACTAGCAGCAGAAAGGGTAAGCCTGAGCAATGGCCGCAAGGAGTCTTCAAGCATGGAGGTGAACTATCACTAGCACGCAAGCAGAAAAACTAAACCCTACGACAAAGGAGCGTAGCAATAACATACATTAAGCTCAAGAGTTCACTATTGACAAACCACGATAGAGGAGCAGAAAGGAGTTCTCAAGCGACCGTAAAGCCATACACAAGGAAGGCAGTAAACCCTGAGTGAAGTAAAGAAATTGCAGAGGAGGCGAGTAATGGCAACTAGCTTAAGGGAGTAAGCCACAATAAAATCCAGCATTGGAGCCTCTGTAGCTGTCTGCAACTCACGACCGCCATGGGAGCCTGCAGAGCAGCCCATAGAGCCAACGCAATTGTCGAAGACCAAATGAGCCAAAGATTAGGGTTGACGAATATATAAGCAACCAGTGCATGGCCTAGAAATATCCACGTGGCTGCATCAAATAAATCATGCTGTGGGTCGACTTTCTATAGTCTCCTGCATTTTCATAATAATCAATTTTATTCACCAATGATTTCATCAAAAATGTATTATAGTTTGCATGGGTATCATTCATACTATATTTAAACGCTTGGTGCATAGCTCGTGATTTGCATGGGTTCACAACACTATAATAATTGTTAAACGTTAACATCTAGTTCTTCATTGGCATGGGTTTGTAATGTTGTTACAACGTTGAATCACCACATAACAAAATCCTTCAGCCTCGTAACCCAAAACAATACATTATTTAATTTATCAATAATTACGTTATGCAATATCGCTAGAAAAAGCTAGTGAGGTTTTAATTTATGTTGCATTGTAAGTTATATTAATGAGAATCGTGTA
>LPNX010838231.1:5510-103407 GCA_001517045.1 Pseudotsuga menziesii | reverse complement strand
AATCGTTGGGTAGGATCTTAAGCATTATGCATTTATAACACTAATAAAACCTGTTATGATGATAAACAAATAGTTTATGCACGTTTTTAAATCTTAGAAACTAGCAAAATTTTGATAACAAACTATGTAATAGCAAGGTGAAAAGTAAGAACAGTTTCCCCATGATCTCTTTTACTTAATACAGATCGATGAGAGCTTCTCTTAGACGTTGTGGCAGTTTCTCATTACTGGGAGTATAGTTTTACATTTTTACCAAATTACTAAGGTATGTATTTTTGCAAATAAAGAATATCAAGCAGATAAAATAAACTGTTCAGAACCAAAGGAAGAAATACTGTCGCTACATGTTCTACAGGAAGAAATACAATCAACTAAACTTCGTTTACAATAGCAACAGAAGAAAACAAACTGTGTTACCTTACGGAAGTAGGTTGGATTACAGCAGCTTATATCTAAGCATATTATTTGCAAATAGAGATATTGCAGGATGCTTTTTAAATTTAAAGACGATACTCGGTCATTTATACCTGAAAACCTGTAAGAACAAATAATCCATCTGCGTTAGCATAAATGCTAAGTAAGTCCCGGAATTCAAAGTCAGATTCCACCTACTGTCATAAATAGAACTCATCAGTAAACCAAATATAGAATTAATGCACAAGATAAACTTAAGATTGGGTTAATAAGAAAATTGCTAAGTTAACATAATCAAGTTTATGCAAATTAATCTATTAACTGCCTTTCCTTTTGCTAACCGTTAACTATTAATAAAGTGCAGACTCAACATTTTATATTATTTCAAAATTTTAATTTTTTGCGAAAATTTGGGGTTTTGACAAGAAACCAATCAACCTGATTACAAATACTAGAGAAAATGCAACTTTACAACTATACAGGAATAAAGACGCCCAATCAGTCTCCTTTACTTAGAAATTATAGAATAGGGTAAAAATAGCTGGGTTCCCCATTAATACTGAGAAAACCTTGAGGAAGATAACAAGCTTGATTTTCCAATCCATCAGCAGAAATATTTAATCCCCAAAGGATATGATAGGAATCAGCCTTGTCAAAAGCTCTTAAAATTCTCTTAATTCTATGCATAGTTACAATTAGAGCAAAAAATTTTAGACTATCAAAGGAATTTAAAGCTTTGATCGATATTTCAGAATCACCGAAAATTTGGACAGACTTATATCCTTTGTTCTTACGCAACTGAATTGCCTAGAGCAGGCTGTAACTCTCTGCCTGGTTATTAGTCATAATGCCGAGCCCCCAGCTAAACCTGATAGAAGACAAACCATCTGGAGAGATGACAAGGCCACCAGTGCCAGAGACCCTGGGATTACCTTTCGAAGCTCCATAAAAAAAAACTACAACTGAATGTGAGCTCGACCAGAAAGAGTTGAAAGCACCAATATCACCCCGGAACCTCCACGGCGAGGGAAAATAGGCTTCAATTTAATAATCCCCACAACATTTGAACAAGAACCCAAACGAATCAAATCTGGCAAAAAAGATGCAGAATGACCAATTAATTATGCTAACCATGATAATGTTTTCATGACAACAAGCTGGAGTTTGGGTCGCTGATCACTGAAGATGAAATTATTCCTAGCAATCCACAATGACCACAACAAAAATTTCAAAATTGAGTGCCAGTATTTATGCAAGACTGCAGCATTGCGTTTTGGAGGTCGCGGGTTGTGTTAGACTATGTAGAATTGTTTGACAGTATTTTGAATCGGGTTGGTAAGATTAACAGATTGAAGAACCATATACCAAGCTTGTCTGGCAAAATTGCAGCCCACCAAAAGATGATCGGCCGTCTCAATAGCAACCTGACAAAAACAACATCTGAAAGGCCCATTGAATCCATGCTTTTGAAGATTGTCACCTGTCAAAATTTTATTTTTTAACAACAACCAAACATAAAAGTTAACCTTTGGCAGGCAGGAATGCCATATTGAATGCCAAATTGTAGGAGTAAAGGAGGAATTGTGAACCGGAAGAAGAGACCGAAATGCAACATTAGCAGTGTAAAACCCATCTGCGCCCCATCCCCACCGGTCTTTGCATGTATAGTGAACTGGAGTGAGGCCTGTAAGAAGAGAATTCAGAACCGATTTATGGGAGATAAAATTAACAAGAAGATATGGGAAGTTCCATCCAAACCAATTGCCATCAAAATCCCACATACAGATATCAACAAGGCGAATTAGACCTTTGTTCTTGAACCAATTCATTAACTCATGTAATTAAGGAACATAGGAAAGAGGTGGAGTTCCAGAGATAGAATCCTCCCAAAGAAGGGTCTTCATCCCATTACCTAGGACTCTATACAAATGTTTTTTGAAAAACCCAAAACATTTCCTACAGGAATTCCATATAACAAAACCAGAAGGAGTATTTGTAGAAAAGATATTTTGTAAAGAACCACCTTGCAAATACTTCATCCTGAAAATTTTACTAACAGGGTGCTTGGGATCATCAAAAAGCCTCCAAACTAGCTTGCCTACCATTTCGAAATTAGTAAGACCAGGATCGCGAATTTGAAGACCACCATCTGAAGAGGGGTGCTTGAGAACCTCCCATCTCACCAAATGCATCTTATTCTATCCACCTTTCCCTCCATTCCATAAAAAAAATCTCGTGAGTTTAGAAAGCTGAGCAGAGATAGCTTTGGGAGCAAGAAGAAGATTTGACTGAAAAATGGGGAGCGTTGAAAGCACTGATTTGATCAAGATCAGTTTCCCAGCCTTAGAAAGCCACTGACCCCCCCATGAGGCTATTTTTGCCTTAAACTTGTCCAGCACTTCAATCCACAAAGAAGGAGGAGCCAGACCAAGAGTTAAGGGGAGACCTAAATACTTGATTTTTTCCCACTTGACATATCCAGGAAAGCCAAAGAGATTTGAAATCTGGAGTAGAGCAAGCTGGTCTATATTCCAGCCGTAAACGACACTTTTGTTTTTATTTATCAAAGCACCTGAACTTAAACAGAAATTGTTGAGAATATCATTAAAGGTCTGAGCAATTGACATAGAGGACCCTCCCAAGAGAAGAGAATCGTCCACAAAAAGAGCATGGTTGATTGGATCAATGCCCTTGGAAATTTTGATGCCCGAGATATATCAGGCTTCCTTTTCAACTAATAATTTTCTGCTAAGGGTTTCAGCCATCAAGATGTACAGGAAGGGGGATAGCGGACAACCTTAATGAAGGCCTTGGGTGGTTTTAAAGAAATCAGTGGGTCTATCATTTACTAAAGGGGCAATCCAAGGCTTATTAGTACATGCTTTAATCAAGGAAACAAATTCTAGACATAAGCCAAAAGAAAGTAAGACTTCATAAAGGAAATGGAGCTGAACTCGATCGAAAGCATTCTTCATATCCAGCTTTATTATCATGCCTTTCTCTTTCCATAAGAAACTAGAGTGCAAAGCTTCTCGAACTTGTATGACGTTATCCACTAGATGTCTACCTTTTACAAAACCCCCTTGAAGAAGGAGATATCAGCTTGTCGAGCAATGGATTTAGTCTGTTTTCTAGAAGTTTGGCTATTATCTTATAAGAAGCATTACACAGAGAAATTGGTCTGAACCTATCATAAGTAGAAGGATTGACTTATTTAGGGATGAGGGAAAGAAAAGTAGAGTTAGTGCACCCACCCATTTTAGCTTTTTTCTAGAAGGCATTGATCATTCTCAGTAAGTCAAACTTGATTATAGGCCAGCAAACTTTATAAAAATGTATCGAAAAACCATCTGGCCTAGGAGCTTTGTCTGACTCCATGGCCCAAATAACTTCAACAATTTTCTACTCAGAGAAAGGCTTCATTAAATCAAAATTTTCTGCAATGCTGACTAGAGAAGGAACATTGTGCAAAAAATCAGAAGACAATTCCTCATAGGAACAACCTTCATCTTTAAACAACATTTGCAAGTGCTTGCTATTTGACTGCTTAAGAAGATCTTGGCCTTTAATGATGGTCCCTTCATCATCAATGATTTCCAAAATGTGATTTATGGAAAGCCCAACCTTGCATTGATGATGAAAAAAAGAAGAGTTCTTATCCCTAGCCTTTAGCCAAAGACTTCTTGACTTCAATCTAAGATGCTCCTCCTCCTGTCTGAAAGAAATATTAGTTTTAAGCTGAGCAATCTGATGAAGGGCGATATGAGTGGAGGTTACTTCTCTATTTTCCAAATCAGCTTGCAAAGTAGAGAGCTCTGCTACTCTATCCTTCCTGGTACTCAATGGAGTTAGAAGGGGCAATTTTATCCAATTCTTCAAAGTGCACTTGGTCTGTTTCAATTTTTGGTCCCATACAAAACTGGGAGATCCAACCACAAAATTGGACCACGCCTGAAAAAAAATATCCATAAACCCTTCACGTTCAATCCAAAGAGGATTGAACCCGAAAGGAATTGGGCCAAGCTCATCTTTAATTTCAAATTGCAATGTAATTGGATGATGATCTAATGCCATCTTGGGAAGAATTTTAGTTGAAATCATCCACTTACTATCCAACAAAGGACCATGAACTAAGAACTGATCTAGCCTGGAAAATATACTCGCGGCCCCCACTCGCTGGTTTGACCACATGAAACAGCCTAACTTAGGCTTTAAATCAACCAAATCCCAATCTTGTATATTTTTTCCACAGCGTCTTGCATGAAATATTTACCACACACTCCTCCTTTCTTCTCACTTGAAGCTAAAGTCATATTGAGATGTGCTTCTATAATAATGTTTGCTAGAGAATGGAGCTCAAGGAAATCGAAAATCGACTGCCAGCATTCTTTTTTTCCCCATAGTTAACCAGAACGTATAGATTGAAAAGGGCAAAATTTATCTTACTGTTATAATGTAAAAGCTCCTAAAAGATCCAATGCTGAGTGGCATACTCATTTTTAAGCTGAAAATTATCTTTGCACCATAAGGTGGCTAGTCCCCCACAGGAACCTCTAGTGCTGACCGCCTTACTAGAAGTCAAATTCCACTTGTTTTTTCTAATGAGAAGGAGAGCATCCTCCTCAATTTTTGTCTCTTGGAGCAATAGGAGATCAGTAGGAGCCATTTTCATTAAATTTTTTACAGCTTCAGCTTTTCTAGAGTGCCCCAACCCCCTACAATTTGAAGAGGTTAAAATTAGCATTACTTACCCAATGTAGAGGGAGTAATAACTCCCTTAGGAGGCTTGTTTCTCTTATTTCTCCCATAAGAAATTTCAATTGTTGCCCGACTGCCTTGAGTCTTGAGCATTTTAGCCTCTTCTTCCCTTATCTCCTTTTTAGACTTCCTACCAAATTTTTTTTTAGCTCAAAGGAATCATCTTTTGAAGATTCAGGATTAACATCATGTTTCTTCTGGGCAATATCAACATAAGAAGGAGGAGACCAAGTATCTATAGGAGAAGAGGGAAGGGAACCACCTTCTAGGGGAAGAGCAACACAGGAAGGACCAGGTAAATCCTTAAGAACGGGAATATCTTCCAAGACAGGCTTGATCACTTCCATATGACTCAGTTCGCC
The DNA here is from genome assembly GCA_001517045.1 of Pseudotsuga menziesii. Taxonomy (NCBI): domain Eukaryota; kingdom Viridiplantae; phylum Streptophyta; class Pinopsida; order Pinales; family Pinaceae; genus Pseudotsuga; species Pseudotsuga menziesii. The sequence continues at coordinate 97,873 of LPNX010838231.1, read as the reverse complement.
TTCTTCAAGGATAGTTTCAGAGGAATTTAGGACAACAAAAGGATTATGATCATCTTTGGGAATATCAGCAGCCTAAGAAATAGAAGCTATCCCAGCCACAAAATCACCGATTGCTGATTTTCCTTTCTTTTTAAAACCCTGCACTAATTTTCCTATTTTTTGGACTTGAATCCATTAGTCTTCTTTCTCTTTAGCATTAACCTCTTCATATTTTTTTTGCAGTTTCGAGCGAAATGGCCATAGCTGTGGAAAAATCTACACTTAAATGGAATTTTCTCATAGTCCAACTCCTGGGTGTAAGACCAGTTTGCAACAGTTAACTGAATTGCTTTGAGCAGACCAATCTCTAGGTCCACTTCTACACAAATCCTAGCGCAAGAAAATTGATCTTTTCTTTCAGCCTGGTCTATGTATCTTCCAAGCTTATTCCCAATAATTACCAAAGATTAATTATTCCAACAATGCAAAGGAAGAAAGGGTAATCTTACCTATACAAGAACTGCAAATGGGACGTCCTGGGAAGGGTCAAAATCGGGGGTCCACTTATTCAGGTAAAGACCCTGAGGACCCATGAAGTATTGGCCATTCCGAAAAATTAGATCTCTATCTTTAGCAGATTCAAAGACAAACATGAAGAAGCCTCTTCCAACAAAGTGGCTATGAATATCCTCTGAGACTAGAGGCTTCCAATTCCTCTGCACCCATCCTTCAATTTCCTTAGGAGAGGGACATAGGCTAATGAATTGACCAATGAGCCCCCACTCAACAAGGTTTAACGTCGATCGACAAGTCCTTTCAGTAGGAACCTCAACCGAAGGAATGTCAACCTTCTTGACAAACTTATTAGATGCCCCCCTCCTTTCTCTTACCGCAGGAAGCAATCAGCCTTTTGAAAGCTTCCAGATCGGGAAGGAGAGGGAGCGGAGGAACCCCTCCAGAATCCATTTGGACCAAAGCACCAAGAAACTCACACAGATTCTGGAACCTATAAAAGAAACTCCCAAAGAAAAGCACAAGCCAATCCTCCTTCTACAACCAATCACCAGACCAATTCGAAGCTGAAAGAACCTTTGCACACATCAGGCTATCCACGTAGGCATAAGGTTGAAACCTCAATAACCACTAGGGGAAGGACATTGCAATAAACAAGAAACCAATGAGCCGGCACAATTCTTGAAGCCACCACAGAGAGGAGGAATCCGAGAGCACGAGGTCCACCTAGGCTAGAGCCGAGAACAATCAACTTCAAATCAGAGCACGACCTCCTTTCAATGTGAGAACCAGAGAGAAATCCCTTGAGCTACCAAGAAAAAGCTGAATCGACTTGCACAAGATCCAGCGAGCCCAAGCTGGGCGAGGACACTTGCAAAAATTTAAACAAATCTTGGAGCCAAAATGAGACAACTCCAAAGTTCAATGCTCAAGAGTAATGATCCAAACAATGGTGAATCCTTCCAACTGTAGAATTGAACCAGAATCCATAGGACTTCGGAGGCAGGAAACCTTCAAAGCCTGGAACACTCTAGCATCTGCAAAATCGAGATCTTTGCAATATCTTGGACAGATCTTGAGCGGCCTCCAAATGCAAACCAGAGTAGATGCTTTGAAAAAAGTTTAAATCTTCTTGGAACACGAATTTTCCATTAAAAAATAATTACTTTTAAAACCCTTACAGAGGAGAAATTTGGCTTCTTACAGAATAGGCAAATATTGGATGCAGTCTCAATAGCTCAAGAAGTGATACACACCATAAAAAAGGAGAAGCAGTCAGCCTTTGCTTTAAAATTAGACCTCTCCAAAGCCTATGACAGGGTAAGCTGGACCTTTATCAGACTAGTCCTCATAAAACTAGGGATGAATATGGAGATGGTATATTGGATATTGGGGTGCATCCAATCCACATCCTTTGTAGTGTTGATCAATGGTTCTCCTTCGGTTTTCTTAAGGCCCTAAAGAGGAATCAGACAAAGATTCCCCCTATCCTCGTTCATTTTTCTTCTGGTGGCTGATGCATTAAGCAGACTAATCCTGAATGCCGGGGCAAAACGAAGGATCATAGGAGTTAAAGTATCGAGGTCTCAGGAGGTCACGCATACCTTATTTGTAGATGATGTTTTTCTCTTTGGGATAAGGGAAGAAGGGAACCTGAAGGAATATGCTATTCTGACAGAAAAATATAGGAAGGCTACAGGAATGATAATCAACATAGAAAAATCAATGTTAGCTCACAATGAGTTCTCGGACGAGCTAGCCCAAAAATCAAAGGAAATACTGGCTTTTCCTACAAAACCATTGGCCAAAGGTTTTAAATATCTAGGGTTTTTTCTCAAACCAAATTGCTATGCCTTCAAAGACTGGATGTGGCTCTTCCAAAAGGTAGAGGCTCGTGTTTCTTCTTGGGCAAACCGATTTCTGTCTAGAGGAGGAAGATTGGTACTAATCAAAGCGGTGCTTCAGAGCATCCCTGTCTACTGAGCCTCGATAGCCTACATTCCTAAAGGAATTCTCACAAATATTCGAAATAAGTGTTTCACGTTCCTATGGACAACCAATAAACAAAACAATGGCATCCCCTTGGTCAAATGGACCAACATAGCTATGCCCAAGGAGATAGGAGTATGGGGAATAAAGAATCTCCCCCTTTTTACTAAAGCTTTGGCAGCCAAATCTCTTTGGAGACTCACAAAAAACATAGACTCCTTGTGGGGCAGGGTTGTATGTTCCAAATATTGCTCAAATATGGAAATAACAGACTGGATCAGAAGCCCTAAGAAATCATTTAAAAATGGCTCAGTTGGATGGAAATCCATGGTCTTAGCATTTCCTCTTATTGGCTCTTGGATAGCTTGGGAAATTGGGAATGGAAGAAGTATACGGCTAGGTCTGGATCCTTGGGCTGGTGCAGGAGACGATTATAGGCTACCGCAATCGGTCTTGAACAAGCTTGGTGAACAGAGATGCTACAAACTTGTCGATGCTCAAGTTCAGCTTCCAGATCAAACAGGCAGAAAACGATGGAAGGGAGCCATTGAGTTTCAACTAGAAGGATATGAAGTTGAGGGTTGGAAAGGTTACATCAAAATGCTAGAATCAAATTATGTATGTCTGGATGAAGACACTCAGGACAAACTCATATGGACAAGAAATGCAGAAGATGGAGATTTCATAGCAAAAAAGGGTATGAAGTTGCTATAATGGAACAATTTATTGGAGAGAAATCTTGGTGGTGGAGGGGCCTGTGGGATTCCAACAGTCCATTAAAAACCATTCTTACATTCTAGTTGGCAATTAATAACAAACTTTTGACGTGGGAAAATCTAAGAAAAAGAGGCTTTCAAGGCCTAGGGATCTGCATTTTATGCAAAAAAGATGATGAACTCACTTCCCATTTATTCGGTACTTATACTTATGTAGGTCAAGTATGGATGGATGTCACTAGAACCCTCAGTCAGGGCAGAGTGATCAGAAGGGAAGATTCTTGGGATCAGAATACCAAACAATGGTGGGACAACAAAGCGGTATGCGAATTCAGTGCTTTCCCTGTGCTTTATGTTTTTACAATTTGGGAAGCCCGTAACACAACAATCTTCAAGAACACATGGACTCTAATTAACATCACCTCAGCCCTACTATTGTAGAAAGTTCAGGAACATAGAATAGTTCCCAAAGCTGGAAAAAGTAGAGTAGCAATAGCCTCGGTTAATGATAAAAGTACTCCCTGGGATTTCTTTGATGGCGCCAACCAAGGAGAACCAGCCATTGGTGGGGCAGGTGGGGTCATATACATCTCTGAATCAGAAAAAATATCATTCAAACTAGGCACGGGTGGAGTCACCAATAGCAAAGTAGAGCTCACGGCTCTTTGGGCCACCCTAAAGATCGCTAAAGACAAACAAATTACCAAGCTGAATATATATGGGGATTCTAAAATAGTGATAGATTGGGAACAATAAAGAAATAACATTCAAGCCCCACACTTACAAAATCTGTTGAGAGCGATCCGGTCGATGGAACCCTTCTTTGCATCTCTCAAGTTCAACCATGTATATAGGGAATACAACACGAAAGCAGATACATTATCAAAGCAAGCTTTAGCTATTCAACCAGGGATAATCGAGGGTGAGATCCTTGAAGAAGGTGACTCCATCATGTTCCACATTCCGCTATGAAGGAACATAGTCCCATATTTTGCTGTAAAATATCAGACAGATAGTGACGAAGTGCAAGCTTGGTTGGTGCAACATTGTTCTTCTTGAAACACAGTGCTGAAGAATGCTAGCTCTTTGGGTGCAGCATTGTTTTTTGGTTGTAAGCCTCATAAGGCAGATATGTAAGTGGTACTTTTGTGTAAGCCTTGATCCATAAGGAAGAATTGTACACTCCTTAGGAGTTGTCCATGATTATTCGAAAGAATAAAGGATTTTTTTCTTCAAAAAAAAATGTATATAATATAAAGTTGCATGTTTATATATATATAGTAAAGTTGCATGTTTAACTAGACCACAAATGCATACTTGGTATAGTGTTTAATTTAAAGCATTTAAAAAAGAGAGTCTATGCTACCCTTCCCATGAAGGGATATCTTTAAAACACAATATGAAACATATATCGAGTATCTCAATTTTATCAAAAACTAGTTCTGTAGTCCATACTTTTCTAGTAAAGAAAAAAAAAGCATCGAAAACTGTTTTTTCCATCCATGCTTTATGGTAAAGAAAACAAAAAGCATACCCCATGCTTTTCCATTAAAGTAAACAAAAGTAAAAGGCATTTATAAGTTCTCAACACTATTGGAGACTTGGTCGTCCAACAAACATTGGAAGTTGTTTTTTCTTGTCGTTCATTATTTTCCAGTTAAAAAACAAAAAGAAAAAAGAAAGCAACGTTTTACTATTAAAGAAAATAAAATCAACGGCAATCGTCCAAGGAAATATCGAGTATTTATAAGTTCTCTCTGGTATTGATCTGATGTTTGTGATGCAGTGCTGGGATGTGATGCAGTGCTTGGATGTCTATGATACAGTGCTGGGATGTCTCTAGTATTGATCTGATGTGTGTCTGCTTGGATGTAAAAGTTTCCTTTTTTGCTTGGATGTCTGTGATGTAGTGTTGGGATGTCATGTATGCAATGAAAATCGTAGGCATTGAGAGTATTTATAAGTTCTCTAAGGAAATAATTTGAGGTATTGATAAGATTGTATGTCTAAGGTATTGATTGAGCTTCTGTCTGCTTCTATGTCTGTGATGCATAGCTTTTATTGTTCGCTTCTTTCTTCATATGATGACTCGAAGTCATCAAGTGTTGTCTTTGTGCCTGCTTGGATGTCTGTGATGCACTGCCCTATTTTTCATTTGATAGACTTGAATTCATTGAGTGCAATTGAAGTATTTATAAGTTCTCTCTGATATTAATTTATGTTATGATGACTCGAAGTCATCAAGAGCAGTTTTTGTGCCTACTTGGATGTCTATGATGCACTGCCTTTTTTTCATTTGATTCATCAATTGTCATCGAGTGCATTTGAGGTATTTATAAGTTATCTCTGATATTAATTTATGTCTGTGATGCAGTGCTTTTTTTCTTAGATGTCTGTCATGCAATTCTTTTTTCATCCCATTACGTCAAGTCATCAAGTTCAGTCCTTGTTCTTTATTAATTTCTTTGGATTATAAGTTCTCTCTGATATTAATTTATGTCTGTGATGCAATGCATTTTTGCTTGGATGTCTGTGATGCAATGTTTTCTTCATTTGCTTTGTTTTTCATTTCATGACATCAAAGTCATCAAGTGTAATCCCTGTTCTTTATTAATTTATTTGGATCCTAATTTTGTATTCTTTGGATCATAATTTTGTATTCTATTTTGAGAGGTTTCCACTTGATTTTGGCTTCCTTTAACACATATTTTTCTTTAACTTTTAATTTATAGCTAACAAATTTAGCAAAATATTGGAAAGTATGTTTAGTCAATTAACTTTTGTTAATTTGTTCATGGAAAACATGTAGCAAATTTAGGAAATTGTGTGCTCGTTTTCTATCAGTTATTTCTATTTCCCGTGATTTGTATTGAGTATTTTTTCACTATGCAGAATCCTTTGAATTCAAATGTGGTTACTTATTTGTGAGTCATGTGGTGAATTTTCTTCTTCATTTTAATCTGTGTTATCTCTATCTCTATTCCCTATTTTTGAATTTTCTTCTTCATTTTAATCTGTGTTAGCTCTGTCTATATTCCTTGTTTTTGAATTTTTTTCTTCATTTTAATTTGTGTTATCTTTGTCTGTATTCTCTGTTAGGTTCCACCATTCACAATATATACAGAATCACATGCTATTGTCCAAAGAATTTTGAAATCTTGCACTCTGGTGATGCAGTCCCTTTGATAGTTTGACCTACTAAATTGGTTCTAGAAACCTTGCCAATCTTGAATTTTCATTGATTAGCTTAATGCAACTGAAAAGGAGAAGCACCAAAACATTCACCCGCCTTCTTAAGGGTGAATACATCTGATTGCATGTGGTAGGGTTTAAAATATTCACTCCTTCAACCATCTTGTACTGGTATTAGCTTCATTTATAGTAGACATCAAAATCTTGTACAGAGCTTAAACAAATGATATGCAACTTTACATGTTCGCCTGGAATGAAACAATTCTTAGTAGATATTTTTCAAGGAATTGATTTTATGTTCTTAACCAATTTATCCAAATGAGGTTGTTTAAAGACATGTTCAAGTACATGGTTTGGTTGTATTTTATTTTTTAATAACATTAGTGACATGCAGAAGTCTCTTGGTTGCCTAAATCCAGCCTTGATGGCTTAACCATATGTTCTAAATCTTATTATCACTGTTTTTTTTATAAACACGTGATATTTTGTACATATATTTTATGTAATTATATGAATGACACTCTGTACATACATACATTACATACAATCCCCCATCCACAATCACCCAATTACCTATGATTGGAATCTGATAGGATTTAAATTTTTCATGATAGTGCTTACTCCACTATGTCTGTAAAATGGTATACACAAAAACAATTGAAAAGATGCTTCTGACATAACTCTGAGTGATTCCTTCTTTTTGCAAGAGCATCAAATTTTTTAACTAGACTGTGTAGTATTGTTTCTGTAATATAAATGGAATTCTATACATACATACGTAAGATATTTCCCTCCATCTACAATCACCCAACCTATGATTGACATCTAGGGTTTCAATATTTCATGATATTACTTACTAGGGATTACATCATTGAGATGGCTGTTCAACTCAAGAAGCCCTAAGTTGGAGTTCAAGCCCTTCATTTAGTGACACTTGATTTTCTATTTGATTGTTCCTCCATTTGCTTCAACTCCTTAGCTGTAGCAAGTTTTGTCTGTAAATCCATGTTACTTTTTTTTATCTGATTATAGGAGTTGAGCCATGATATCCTATTAAATTATTGTTTTCCATTTGAAACAACTCTTCTAGATCTTCCTTTTCGGTTTGATGAGCCTTGAGAGCCTATAGAATGTTGTTTCCTTTTGAAACAACCCTTCTAGCTCTTCCATTTCAGATTTTATGATATTAGGTTGCCTTTTTGGTTTGTTGATTTCTTCATTTAGTTAACACATGCTAGAGTTTCTTTTTCTAATGGGAAATTTTCACCCTCCCCACAATTGTTAAAAACAAAGTTCGACTCAAAATCTCCAAGTGTAGAAATAAAGGTTCATTTTCATTTGTGATTGGAGCTTTTAATTCATGATTCATCATCCCATTTGAGTTGTATATTGATTGTGGCCCTAATGGTTAATACATATTGAAGTGAGAAAATGATTTACAACCGAGTTTAGTGCAGAACCCACTTCTTCCACAAACTTTACTATTCGATTTTTTTACCTAGAAGGAGATTATTGTAAACATTGACAAGCCTTTGAATGATAGAATCCAATTATGGATTCTTTCACTAGAGGACACGTGGTATAGCCTAGGGATTTTAAGAATGTAGAGAACCAGAAATAGTGAATGGCATGCTCTCATAATGAGTATTATCTACACAACTTGAGTGGAAAAAACCTTCAACAAGCCCCATTATTTTATGATAGATGCATTTAGTCTCTAATGATGAGAGGACATTTTGGTCCATTTGGAAGAAGTAAATGGATCTATTTCATCTTTAGAATAACTTCCTTTAAAGAGATATATTAGTGAAAGCTAATTTGACATGACCCCCTCTAGAGAACTATTGTTAAATCCATCATTGTTTAAAACATTCAAACAAGTTAACCTTTCTTTCAAAACATTCAGACAAGTTAACCAATATAAATTCTCCAAGGAAATCATTTAATTCATTGAGAGGCTTGCATGTATAAGGCTAAGTCACAAGATTTGACGAATTTGAACCTTCAGGTTCAAATTTTTTTCGAATCTCAAGCTGATTCAAATCTAAAGGTTAATTTAATTAAAAAAAAATGAGCTTGGTTTCTTCACCTAAACCTTAGTCCTAACACCCTAGGGTCTACCTACCGTAGTCCTGACTCCCAACCCGAGCACAAAGTTTTTCCTCTCTACTTGTCACTTCTTAGCAAAGAAACCCTTATGCTAGTGCTTAGAGCTCACAACTCCATGAGATTTGATCTCAATGTTCATGAATCACTGCTACTTCTCAATCACCAACTCACTATTTGAGTTACATACTATAATCTATAAGTGTAATTGCAATCACAAACCTATGATTCTATTTTTCCGCCATTGAAGGCTAAAGTTAACCACAGTTGAGATTAAATTTATTTAAGCAGTTGAGATGAAAGTTGAAACAAACCCTGAGTCGTCTATTTCAAGTTCCACGATTAAATTGTTGATGTAACTTTTTTATTTATTTTATATTATTATATTTCAGTTATATATATATATATATATATTCTTGAATCTAAAGACGAATCTCAAATGAACCTCATTGAGAAGTTCAAATTAGGATTGAATCAAATGGTCTTATCCTTATCCTGGCTATCCTTATGTGGTGTTGATGGTGATATCATGTATTATGGAAGCTCCAAAAGCGAGTGATCGAATGCAATGAAATGAGCAAGTTAGGAAGAGACTCTGACAGAGGTGGGTCTAGGAAATTGGTGGGTGTTCTTTGAATGACATTCAAAGTATGGAAACATCTAGGTTTGCGTAGGGTCTAGGTGGTTATAGGGGAGGCTCCCACAAGCCCAGAATCAAACAAGATCTAACAGAAGCAAAGAAAGAATACTTTTAGGAGGTCTTAGTGGAGACAAGGCAGTATTTGGACCATGACGAGCAAGAGATCGAGGAGGGGAAAGGGGTGCAGGAAGTTGATGAGGAACATATGGAGTGGATGGCGAATTTTGTGGATCTGAGCTCATCTCAAACCCATGAAATGAATCTTGCAAATACAATGTCATTGTACTGGAAATAGAAATGATTCTCAGGAGAGCCCTGATGGATGCCCAGGGGAGCGATTCTGAGTTGAGAAAGTGTGTGAATGCGCTTAATGAGTGGAGCAAGACTAGATCTTAAAAATTAACGTTATTATGAACATGATAGTGGATGTGATTAAGGAGCAACTCACAATAGGCAAGGTATTCAAGCCCAGGACCTCGAAGAGTTCTCCTAGAGATTAGAATCCTAAATCCTAGGAGCATGTGGTAACTATATCTAATGAAGCTTGATGTTGTCATTTTTGTTGTTTTTTTTTGTTGTAGAATTGGAGTCTACAGTCAGTAAGTATGTTTTTCTAGCCTCAAGGGATTTTGGTTTCTTTGGTTTCTCTTTGTACTGGTTAGTTTGATGGGATTTAGACAGTTGGTGATTTAATACTTTGAGGTTGGCTTGGTTTCGGTTTGGGCAAGGGCCATGGGACACATGTTTGAAGGATGATGTATGGTTAACGAATGTATGGTAATTTATATATATATATATATATATATATCATTTACATAATAATTGATTGATATATATTCTTAACAACTAAAATGAAATTTATATTGTCACATAAATAAAATGTTATTGCATCTTAAAATTAATAAAAAAAAATATAGTCATTTTTCATTGTTTTCTAAATATTATTATGACATTAATATCAAATAAAGTTGATCAAATTCATATTTTATTTTTTTTTCAAGAGAAAAAAGCATAATTTCATTCATCTGTTGAGATCAAAATTACATTCTGTAGATTCACTGTCATAGCGAATTTTCCAAGTCCTATAAACATAGGTTCCATTGATGCGACTCTTACGTCTGCTTTCAAAATGCAAAAATTTAAGAAGAACTCTGTCTTTCACGAGAGAAACATTCTGTCCCACCGGACTAAACATGCTGTTACAACCTTATACAATATTGCAAAATAGTAATATAATTACCATACCAACTCAAGTGTTCTGTGAGCATACAAAATATTTTTTTTAAAACTGTCAAATCTCAATCTATATATGGCCTATGGTAGAACTCATAACTCTGCCCGTCCCTTTCTTCACGAATTTTCCAAGTGCCAAAGTCCATGCGCAACCCTTCTTTGGATGCCTGGTCCGTTTTTTGTTATTTTCCCTGTATACATGCCGGCAGGAGAAAACATCAAAAGTTTGAATGATAGCCTGTATAGAAGATAGTATATTAGCAAGTCTAATATTTCTGCACTCTTGTATTTTCATGTTCCAGTTGATAACATTCATGGAGTCACCAAGAACATTCAGCCTATTAACACCCTTCTCGGTGGCAAAGATGAGAAGTAGCTTTAAACTCATAAGTTCTGCAAAATTGTTCGTGCCCACTCCCAGACCCATGGTAATGATGAAGAAATCAGAATCTGTCAAAAAAAGTAGAGCCCCCCCACCACATAACTCATTTTGGGCTGCTCCATCAAAAAAACCCCAAGGATGGGTTTTATCCAAGTCCAAGTCCAGATTCCTTCTCTGTTCAGCCGCTCCTGACTCATACAATCTTTCCAAACAACAATCATGTATGAACAGGAGATGAATAGTTGTGGAATCGTTTCCAACTCCTTCTTGCACAAGACACACCATCCCGGACCCTGAAAAATTCTCTTCTGCAAGTTGTCCCAGGTCGGAACCCTGTCTTCTAGCACACACCACATGAAAAGTCTTGCTTTTGAAGGGCACTTTAGCTTCCAAAGTGATCTCCACCACCAAGCCTCCTCCCTACCCCCAACCTCAGCACTTAAGATCAGATATCCCGCCTTTGGGGTATAATCCCCACCCGGATCCAAATCCCAAATTAAGTTATCCTCCTGCTCCGTGAGCTGAATATGAGCCAATTGAAGGCCTCTGATATAGTTTTCATAGAAGGGCGTTTCATGTTCCCCCAGTCCCAAGAGATCTGCACTTTTCCAATGTTGGATCCAAGGATCCTCAGTTCTCTCATCAGCTAGTTGATTTAAGGTAGTGATTCCCCTTAAGGCGAGAGTATTGATAACTTCCTCAGGAAACACATGCATTTGTTCACTCCCCAGCCATGGGTCCTTTCCAACTAGTAACTTTTCTCCATTTCCAACATCCCAGGACAGATTTGATTCGATTAAAGAGAAGGATTTCACCACAGCCTTCCAAATAACCGATCCCCCTGTGTGTGTCTTTCTGGGTCTTCTGATCCACTCCTCAATACTCTTATGAGGAAAATATTTCTGTTTGAGAACACGAGTCCATAAGCTTGTAGTTTTGATCAGTCTCCACCCCCCTTTTGCAGCCAATGCTTGTGCAAACAGGAAAATGTTTTTAAGGCCCCACCCCCCAAGTCCTTTTGGGACCGCTATTCTCTTCCAGCTAACCCAGGGAGTCACCTATCCTTCCTTTTTACCGCTCCATAAAAATCTAAAGCAGATCCTCCTGATTTGTTCAAGAATCCCTTTCGGAATCCATGATAGTGACATCCAGTATACTGGTATCGCTTCTAAGACAGCCTTAACCAGTACCAGCCTCCCAACTCTTGACAGCCACCTATAGCTCCAAACCTGTAGTCTTTTCTCCACCTTACCAACAAGCCATCTCCAATCCTCTTTCCGGTAAAAGTTGGCTTTTAAGGAGAAGCCCAGGTATTTTAAACCCGAATCAAGATCTGAGATGGTAAATGGAAAATTTTCAAAGAGTTCAAGTTCTTCTTCCGGACGTAACAGATGTTTAGTAAGTGTTGATTTTTCCACATTTATATCCATCCCAGTTGCTTTTGAGAAGAGATCCAATATCTCCTTCAGGACCCGAGTATCCCCTCTGTCTCCAGAACAGAAAATCAGTACGTCATCCACAAATAAAAGGTGGGTGATAGTTAGCTGATCACCTATACACATGCCAGTGAAGCGGCCCAACCTCTTTGCCTCATTAATAGCCCTGCTTAAACCTTCTGCCACAAGCAGGAAAAGCAAGGGGGAGAGAGGACACACCTGTCGCAAACCCCTCTCAGCATGGAAAAAAGGGGTGGCCGCCCCATTAATTAGAACAACAAAGGATACAGTAGTTATGCATGACATGATCCATCTAATGAAATTTAAACCAAACCCCAGATGAGTAAGTAATAGTTGGAGATAAATCCAACTTACCTTATCATACGCCTTTGAAAGATCGATTTTCAGGATGGCCCCTTTGATACTCCGGCTCTTCAGAATATGCAAACCTTCCTGAGCCACCCCGATGACCTCATCGATCTGTCGTCCTTCCAAAAAACCGAATTGCTCTGCTGAAATATTCTCAGATAAAATAGCTTTTAGTCTACGAGCAATAACCTTCGAAACAATCTTATAGATACAGTTGCATAAGGAGATGGGCCTAAATTCATTGAGAGATACTGGATTGTCTGTTTTAGGGATAACTGCTATGAAAGTGGCATTGAAACTGGCTGGAATTCTTCCCGAGATTCGGGAGTCTTCAACCACCCGTAGCAGATCCAAGCCCAGTACCTCATAGAAACCCAGAAAGAATTCAATCGTCCACCCATATGGCCCAGGACTCTTGTCTTTTTGAAAACTGCCCAATACAGCCTTTAATTCATCTTCGTCCACAGGTTCCATCAGCCTCCTATTGTCCTCCTCCTCTGCAAATCTAGGAAACATCTGAGCAACCCTAATAACTTCCGCAATGGAATCCTGAACAGGCGCCCGAAACAAAGTCTCAAAGTGGTTCACCCCACAACTAGCTTTCCCTTCAAAATCAAAATGTTCCAGTCCTGCTTCATCTTTCAGACACCAAATAGTATCAGCAGCTTTTCTGCCCCTGGTATATGCATGAAAAAATTTGGTATTCTCATCACCACATTCTAACCAGATCGCACAACTCTTGAGTCTCCAGGCTTCCTCCCTTTCCATTAAAATAGTATTCCTTCTGCCTTCCAAAAAAACCAGGGCTTCTTTTGATTCCAAAGTCACGAAGCCCCCCCCACCCCTTCATAGATCTGTAGGATTTCAGCTTCAACTTGCTTTAACTCAGCATCCTCTCTCAGTCTTTTGGCTATGGCCCAGGCTTTGATCTCCCCTTTTAACCTTTCAAATATTCTCTGCAAATTGAAAGGTAGCAGTTCTGTCCAGAGTTCCATCGAAAGACCTCCAGTGTTCCAGAAAAATATTTTTGAAAGATTCATCAAGGAGCCAAGTCTTGTTAAAATTCAAAGGACTAGGCGGATTAATTGGCCCTTTTTTTATCTCAAAGAAGATTGGGAAATGATCAGAGTTACCCCACTTCCAACCCATTGCCTAACCAAAAAAAACCTGTCCACCAGCTGCTCTGCCACCAGAAACCTATCCAGCCTTTTCACCACCCTTGCTTCTCCTCCCCTGTTATTCCACCAAGTAGGCTTCAGCTTAATAGGCTCAATATCCAAAAGATTATTTTCAACCAACCTTTGGAGGAAAAAACCTGCTTGTGGATCCATTTGAGCATGAGGGCCCCAAATTTCAGTATGACCCAGCGAAAAATTTAAATCACCTCCAATCACAACCGAGTCTCCTCTGAGGAGAGGATCCTGAAGCAGTGCATCCCAAAAAGGAACTCAGTTCAAATATGGCCCATAAACATTGATCACAGATAAACTAGTGCCCAAATCAGCTGAAAGGAGTTCAACTCCCAGAATGGAGTCCCTCCCCCAAGAATTCATCAGCTTCGCCGCACTTAGCTTCCAGCCCACCACCAATCCCCCAGATCGACCCTGAACATCCAGTGTCACAAAATACCATCCTCCCAGCCAACTCTCCAGTCTTTCCTTAATGATATCCCCTAAACCTAAAGTCTCTTGTAACAGAATCACATCAGGGTGTTCAAGAGTAAGCACCCTTCTGAAGGCTGATTTCTTTTTGGGTCCAACCGGCCCCCGGCAATTAAAAGACATAATCTTCATTTCCTAACATGCTTCCGGGAATTCACCGCTCTAAGTTCCCTCTCAATAGAAAGTTGTTTCCCCTCCCGAAGATCATTCTTGGCCCTCGACTGTGCTTTTGATAAATGTGAAATTATGCCCCTTCCCTTCCGCACCGGCTGATGTTCTTTCCCCAGACCCCCCCCTGATTTTTTTGAACAAGATCTAAGGAAATATCCTGATTCTGAAGTCTCAGGAGATGATCAAACCAAACCCTCAACCCCCTTCCCAGGATCCGGCTCAAGGGGCATATCAGGATCCGTCACCAAGGGAGAATTTACAACAGAAAGGTCAAAAATGGGTTCAACAGGGACACCCACCAGATCAGAAGAAACCCTAACCCGGTCAACAGTCATGGACACAAGGCTTCATCTGAAGGGCCCGATAAAGACAGGTTTTTTAACCCCGCCACCCAATCATGTCCAACCAAAGTACACTGATTTAATAATAAATTTATAGAGGGAGAAATGGAAAAAGTAGAAATACCCGGGATAGAAGGCCCCGGAGACACATCTGCTTCCACAAGTGTCGTGAGAGCAACCACATCTATAGGAGCAGGAAGGCTGTCAGCACGAACAACAGGATCTCCTTCCATATCAACACTTGATGGATCTGAGTCCGCTGATGTCCTCTCGCATCCTGAACCCTCTGTCACCAACACAGGTTCGTTTGGTACCAAGTCAATAGGGTCTCCTTCTGGAGCCACCTTTTGCACTTTTCTCTTCCCTCCATTTATTGTGCGTAACGGGAGACGACACTCTGATACCGGATGGCCATAGGCATGGCATCTCCTGCACCTGAAAGGCACATTTTCATAATCCAAAGGCTGAGTGATGATATCAGGCCCCCAATCCAGGTCAATGGTCTCAGGAAGACCCTCGCGAATGTTCACCTCTACCAGAATGCGGGCCACTTGTTTATAATGGGTCTCCAAGTATGTTAAATCCACTTCCAGAAACGAACCTAGAATATCACCAAGATTTCGGAAATGTATAGGATCCCAAAAATGAAGAGGAAAACCTGGGAGCCTAACCCAGATGGGAATCTTATCAACTCTCTCTCGGCTGGCATCGAAGAGAGGGTGCTAAGGCTTCAGCAAAACTGGCGAATGGTTCAAGTGCCAATTTTTGTTCAGGATTCATCTCATATCCTCCTCTGAATTGACCACTGCAGCAAACCATCCACGGAGTAACATGTCCACTACCGGAGCATAACCCAGAATCTCACTCCAGTTATCATCCACCCAATCCACCACCGTTTTCTGAGCAAAGTTTCTGCCCATGACCCTGCCCACCAACGTCTTCTACGACATCGCTAAAACCTTATCCCATTCAATATCTTCCCCCACCGCTTAGATGCCCACAATTATGGATTTTACCTAGCTCCTCTTACGTCTTTTGGAATTGCCTTTTTTGTTCTCCACAACCCCTATCGAGGCCTCTTCAGTACCCTTCGGCAGCCCAACAACAGCGATAGGGCTCGCACAACCCCGATGCTCTGATAATACCAACGGTCCCCTCTAATCCACTGTCACACCTCCCCCCTCTCCACAAGCAAGTTCGACCTGTCTAGCCACCCCTGCTGCTGCTACACCGTCAAACCCTTCCACTACTTCAAAACACTCCTCCAAGGCCGACACCGAAAACCCTAAATTCTGGGAGAAAAAATCCCCAGCTTCCTTCCAACTTGAACTGCCTATCAGATCAACCTTGAGCCCACTGAAAACCTCAGATTCATCCGGGGAAAGGCGAGGTGGTGAAAATGCGAGAAAATCTGAGGGTGAAAAGTCATAAACCGGTCTCTCCAGCCCCAAACCGGTCGTTCCAGTTCCTTCAGGTCCCAGCCTCGAGAAACCCTCCAGAACCTCCCCCAACCCTCCAGCTGGCACTCCCCACACATCCTGAGCCTCCAGGTGGTCACTGGAATAATCAACCAACTCCAAATCTTCCATCACAACAACAGTAACCGATCTTTAAGCTAAACCTGACAAGGAACCGTTCTGCAGCAGACCCAAGCCGTTAGCATTCAGAAAACCCCTACCAAGCGTGAATTAAACAAATACCCATGAAACCGCCGTGAAGAGGAAGAGTCTTGCAAATATTCCAACGCAGTCATGATGATGGAGACAGGGGGTGGTACGATCAATGACCCACCCCCCTGTCATCTCTGTACGATCAGTAGATCATCGCCGCCATTGTCTTGCAGGAGCTCCTTTCCCTGATCAAATTCATATATTAATATAAGTTAAAAAATTAAAATATTATTTTATCTCAAAATGTATAAAAAATATTTTTCATTATTTTACAAAAATATATATAAATAGTATTACATTATCATAAAAAAACAAACTATTTTTTATTACATAAAATAAAAATAAAATGACACAATATTATTATATAATAACAATAAAAATATTACATAATATTGAACTTTCATAAGATTTTATTAATATCTATCCTTATCATATGAAATGACATTTACATCGCCCAAAGGGGTTGGATCCATTGGGGAAGAGCGAGGAGTTTTTCACCAGTGGGCAAGGTTCAATTTCAATGAGGGATTTACCTGGAGCCATGGGGCACCTTGAGGTAGTGGTCGAACGTGTGGTTCCACCCAAAGAGATTGTATTAAATTATCTTGTGACCCATGGACACATAAGTGGACCAAATCCCACCCCCATGTCCTCCTAACATTTGGCCTAAATGGGTTGGATCCATTGGTGAAGTGCGAGGATTTTTTCACCAGTGGGCAAGGTTCAATTCCAATGAGGGCCTTACCTGGAGCCATGGGGGCACCTTGAGGTAATGTTCGAATGTGTGGTTCCACCTAGAGAGATTGTATTAAATGGTCTCATGACCCGTGGACACATAAGTGGATCCAAACCCACCCCCATGTCCTCCTAACATTTTTTTATCCCGCATGGGCGTGGCTCATTGGCGATTCACTTGATATGAAGTCATATGTTGTCAAGGAGGTCACAATTTCAAATCACACCCGGGCTTACCCATGTCCCATGCTTGTAGGTTGTTATGGGGCACCCAGGGGTATAGTGGTAGCAGGAATGGATCATGATTCCCTAGACCCCGTGTCACGCGAGTACCAACCCATTCCCTAGTTGTTGATTCCCCTAGTATAAAAAAAAGAAAAAAAAAGAAAAGAAAAGAAAAGAAAAGAAAAGAAAAAGAAATGGCATTTACATCATCTCAAAATTTACGACATAATCTAATTATATTTCATTATTTCATAAAATTATATGTAAATATTTACAATAATTATATATTACTACCCAAAAATTCCATTACTTTTATTCTTATATAAAAATAGAAATTATTCAAATTTATATATCAAAAGCAATATATTATTAGATTTTAAAATTTCTATATTATTAAATTTTAATTTGTTTTCAAAAAACTCAATTTATTTTATTATTTTATATAAATGTAGTTGTAAAATTAATTAATTTCAAATGATTCAAAATCACATATAAGAAAATGTGGTTGTAAAACTAATCAATTTCAAATTATTCAAAATTAGATATCAAAGTTCTTATCATTTTTTGAATAGCCACTTCTTTTTTATGCATTGTATGTAAGAAATTTAATATGTAAAAATTTTGAATGGGTGTAATAATATTACATTGGAAATATTTAAAAAAAATGATACATTAATATTTAAAAGGTAATAAGAATCATCCACAAAGGGTGCCAAGAGGAGCTATTAAATTGAGATATAGATCTATGGACAAACACACAACTCATAAGATAGATCACACAATTTACTCAGTAATTGAAGATTGAAACAATGCAAAAATGGCTGCAACTGTGAATGCTTTCATCAATCAAAAAAAGGTAATTAGATAATAATTACAATGAAGTACAATGGCTAAATAGCCACAAGCATTTCGAATCCACATGAGGAAATTTGAATTGATTAGACTCTACTTGACTGTAGGTAACTAAGACCTTGTCTAAATCATTATCGGTGGACTCAATGGTTAATTGACCTTGTCTAAATCATCACCGGAGTTCATCAGAGTTCTAAAACACAACTCAAGTGTCTAATGTAGTGTTGATTGAGGCTAACTGACCAAGGTAGGTGATAAATGCAACTCTCCTGCATGCAGCCATGCAAACCTAGCACTAACTGAATGTAGAGGACTGGAACTGAATGTAACTGACTCCTAACTTAGCTTTACTAGTCACCAACTCAACTCAACTGACCTTAGTTGGTATCGGCACTCCCAATGGATCCTAAATTGTAGGTATTGGTCTAGGAGGATCCTAAACTGATGCATGCAAGTGTAATCAGTGGTAGTAGGCCTCAATTAATGTTCCCCACACTTTAGAATCTGAAACATGTGCCCCAATTAGGCCAAGTGGACCCAATGGTGCTAGTGACTAAAAATAGACTGGATGGACTCCCAATTTAGACATGACTCCTGATTTAGACATATGACCAAATTGGACAAGGGAGGATTAATAATCCTAGCACCCCCCTAAATGCTAACTTGGATAATCTATGGGCCCTGGTAACTGGCCATAGGTCACCCATTACATCAAGTAAAATAAAGTAACTGCTTAATACAAGGAGCTGGGGAAAAAACCACATGGGAAAAAATCCCCCCCTCTATCTAAGCAGGTAGAATCATGATTCAAGTTTGAAAAACTTGAAAATATGTTGCTGCAATCTTCATCTCTATGAGGTAGAGAAGAAGCATGCATGGTGTGATGTGCACAGGTATTATGGGGCCTAGCATGTAGACTTCTCTTCTTCTCCAAAAATGATGATGGAAGGAAGGAGGAATGTAACCTTTATCTCTTGATGGATGAAGAGGTGTATGATCATATCTATTCTTTTGAATGTAGTGAGACTGATCCCTTGCCATGTAGCATCTTACAGGGAGTCTATTGCATCTCTCTGAAGGAGGTAAGATTGCATGGCATAACGCAAGGGTCTTTCCTTTCTGAGTGTCAGGTGGGTTTCTAGTCATCTTCCTAGATTCCAATTTGGAAGTAGGGACTGAATCTAGATCTGAATCACCCTAAATATCAATCTCATAAACTGATAAATATGGATATGCAATACTAGTAGAAGATGCAAAAGAAGTAGATGAAATGATTTTGCATTCCCTTGCCAGTGGCTGCTGAGAGTGCACTAGTTTTGAAGGAGGCATGAAATGTGAGAACTCATATGCTTTTGAGGCATGATTTGCAACACCCTTCACTATGATGTTCCCAGTAGAGATATCTGTGATCTCCACTGAGTCAGGACCAAAGATCACTCGCTTTGGAGAGCTAGTGTGGGTCATCTGGTAGACAAATAACATGTTTGAAGCTAGGGAGGGAACAAATAGCACATATTTGAATATTCCATGTTCAAGATTGATAGAGCCCTTCCCTTTTGTTTGGAATTTACTGTTATTTCCTATCTGAATACTAGGACCATCAAAGGACTGAAAAGAAGAGAATGATTCTCTGGATTGAGCCATATCATTGGAAGCTCCAGAATTAATGAGGAAGACATGTGTTGATGAGCAACTAACCTTCAGTGCATGGCCTTTCCTTTGGTATTCTTCATCTTCTTCTTCAGAGTCATCCTTCCTTACGCTAGCAGGTGCAGAAATGTTATATTTCTTCAAAAGAAGAGCCATTTCATCAAGTTGTCTTATCATACAGGAGCTTTCTGAATGAAAGCCCCTTCCACAGTAAGAGAAAAGGACCTTGCATTTTTCATTCTTCTTGATTCTCTTCGAACCTGAAGGCTCATTTGATTGCTCTTTCTTCACAGGGGACTCATCTATTTGCTTCCCTTTGTCATTCGCTACCTTGCCTCCTCTTACAACCCGACCTTGATCTTTGGGAGATCGAATGATCCCCATTTGGATCAACTTATCATTCTCAGAAGTGAGAGATTAGATGAAGGCATCAAGAGTGGGAATATTCCAATTTGGAGGGGTGAGCCTTACTATTTGGAAGGTTGATACAAAGACTGAGTAGTCTGGATTGAGCTTTGTGAGAATGGAAAGGATGAGATGATCTTCATCCTTCACCACTTTGCATTGCTTCAACTGGTATATCAGGTTCTTGAATTTTGTGAAGAATTAATTCAGTGATTCGAAGTTGGATGGATTAAGAGAGATCAGCTCATTTTCTAACTAATGGACCCTCATCTCATCATGCTTATCAAATAAGGAGGCAAGATTGTCCCAAATCTCCTTGGGATTCTTCAATCCCTGGATGTGGAATCGAAGATCTCAAGAGACTGAGGAGAATAAGTATCCATGAGCTTCATCAAGCCTGTTCAAGTACTTTTCTTTGTCATGATTTAGAATTGGCACTGCCTCTGTTTCTTCTGTGAGTCTGAAGAGCTTCTTGGTGGGGAGCAGTACCTCCATGTCTTCCTTCCATTGGTGATAGTTGAAGGGAGTGAGAGGCTCTACTGAATGGGCCATTTTGAATGCAGTAAGGATGATTGAGCTGCTGTAGCAAATGCAGTGAGAAGAAAGGGCTGCTTGTAGCGAATCCTATGAGAAGAGTTGATAACCTGTCACACAATCAAACATACAAAATAAGGTCGACAATATGCACTTTTGGAATTTCCTTCACACCCAACATAGTTGATCAAGCAAGCTTGATCAACAATTTCCTAACTTGGGATATTAAGTGGTAAATTCTCCACTTCTGGTGCAGTACTGGAAGGAGCAATTTTGCTCAAAAATAATGATCCAGCTGGAGATATGAGGAGGAGAGGTGCCTTGTCTACCGAGGCTCTGATACCATATTAAATTGAGCACATAGATCCGTGGACAAACACACAACTCACAAGATAGATCACACAATTTACTCAGTAATTGAAGAAAGAAACAGTGCAAAAATGACTGCAACTGTGAATGCTTTCATTAATAAAAAAAAAGGTAATTATATAATAATTACAATGAAGTACAATGGCTAAATAGCCACAAGCAATTCGAATCCACATGAGGAAATTCGAATTGATTAGACTCTACTTGACTGTAGGTAACTAAGACCTTGTCTAAATCATTATCGGAGGACTCAATCGTTAACTGACCTTGTCTAAATCATCACCGGAGTTCATCAGAGTTCTAAAACACAACTCAAGTATCTAATTCAGTGTTGATTGAGGCTAAATGACTGAGGTAGGTGAGAAATGTGCCTCTCCTGCATGCAGCCATGCAAACCTAGCACTAACTGAATGTAGAGGACTAGAACTGAATGTAACTGACTCCTACCTTAGCTTGACTAGTCACCAACTCAAATCAACTGACCTTGGTTTGTATCGGCACTCCTAGCAGGCCTTAATTAGTGTTCCCCACACTTTAGTAACTGAAACATGTGCCCCAATTAGGCCAAGTGGACCCAATGGTGCTAGTGACTAAAAATAGACTGGATGGAATCCCGATTTAGACATGACTCCTGATTTAGACATATGACCAAATTGGACAAGGGAGGATTAATAATCCTAACAAGAGCATGCCCACCACACATGACATCTGAAAAGCAAACACGCGGATCATGCAAACTCCATTTGGTAACCCCATGATCATGTTGTCTTATAGATTTAAGGGAACCTCATGTAGATGTGACCCCAAGGTTGGGATACTTCAAACCCCTTATGCAAACATACCACCACCTTCCCACTCTAGTTTTGAACATGATCGATCGTCTATAAGGCATTATGAATCTACCTGCTTGTAGTCAAATCTTTGTCCAACTCAAGCGCATCCCATGATGAATTAGTCAAATGTATCTCTTCATCCCAATAGTTTTAACACTCAGCATAAGTTCCTGATCATTCTGGAAAATTTTCATGGGGGTGAGATTTGAGGTTGCTATAATATCTAAATTGATTGTAATATTAAAGGAGTGGCTATTGGTACTATCATGGTTAGAAGCAAGAGAACAAAGTGCAAGCACCTTGTCGGCACGAGTCATTCTCATATGTTGTGCATCATGTCCAAGCAAGAGAAATCCAGTGTAGGTTTCTTTGTTTTAGTTCATCCTAAAGTTCATTGTCACCTAAGCACAATAGAGGATCAAATGAAAAATAATCTTCAATATCCTGAGCCGAAGGAGCTCATTCAGGATCTGAGGCATCTCATGGAGGATTTGGGTTACATTTGCACCTGTGGGACCCGATACACCAAGATCTGTACTTCTCTATGGTATACGAAGGCTCCCATGAGACAAACTATCTATGAAAGTTTCACAAGAATGCTTGAAGCTAAAAATGAAAGAATGAGTTTGGTTGATAGACTAGACCTCCTAGAAGATTGGACCAGACACCTGGTGAAGGGGTAGATGAATTTTGATGTGAAACTGAACACCCTAGCCAAAGAGATCACTAGCAAGGTCTTTAGTAAACCAACCTCCACCATGCTACAATCTAGCATCATCTACCTTAAGCTCCTGGAATTCCCTCCTCAAGGAGAACGCCCAGGGGGTGAAAGGAGAAAGAGACACAAATGCAGACTGTAAGGCCCAACCCATTGAAATTCCAAATTCATATTAGCCTTCTAATACTCATGTTGGTTGGGGTAGTCTTCAATCTCCAACCATTATGGATATGGGGGTCATTAGTCAAGCCACAACCATGAGGATAGAGTGGTGGAGGAGAGTACATAATTTATTCACTAAGAACTTTATTTTTGGACTAAAAAAAAATAAAAAAAAGAATAAAAAAAATTACATAATATTCAATTCAAGTGTTTGTTTAAAAAATGATAAGGAAAAAAACATAATATTCAATGTCCATAATATTTGATTGATATCTATCCTTAACAAGTGAAATTCCATTTAGATCTTTAGATGATTAAAATATTTTTGCATTTAGGTATTGAGGGACTTTTAGCTAGGAAAACCCCTCAATACTTCAATAAATTGAGTCAGAGGAGCTTTAATTGAATAGTTCACAAGGTAGAACACTTGCTAAGGTTTTTCAAATAGGGTCAGAAGAGGTTTGGAAGGGTGACCTAGCCATTCAACCATAGCCATGCAAAAGCAATTAATGCTAATTCCAAAAATGATATATCATATTTTTACATTTCAAAATTTATGAAAAAAAATTGTAAATATTATTATAAAACTGATCAAATTTATATATGAAAACAATTTTTTTATTTTGTAAATATCATTATGGATCTAATTAAATTCATATATAAAATTTAAATATTAATATAAATTATGTATTTCCTAGCATTTACATATATTTACATTGCAATATGTATTAATATGTTTAAAATAAATCATATTCTTCTCGAAACAATTTAAACGTATGTTATTATGAAATTGATAAACTATAAATTATAAAGGCTTATTATTTCAACATATAATTTCTTACTTGGGCATACATGAAATGTTTAATTTTGAATTGTCTATAATTAAATATTAAATTGTCATTTTATCACAAAATATATAAAATTTTAATTTTCATTATTTTATATAATATTATTATAAAATTTTGTGTAAATATTTATATCATTTATATATTATTGATGATGATGATGATGATGATGGTTAACGTCCCCTGAGACCAAACTTTGGTCTATCGGACCTAAAGAAGAGAATTAATTAGTTTGCTTTAAAGTTATATTTCTATGCTCAAAGAGCTTGGAAAGAAGCGTCCCGAGCTTACTATAATTTTGACAGGCTAAAAGGCTAGGAAAGTCGGTATTGCCATAAATATTATGAAACTGGGATCTAATGTGGGTGTATGCAGGGCACTCTAAGAGGAAGTGATTTTCATCTTCAATGTTCTTACTCTCACAAAGGTGGCAGATCCTTTCTACCCATGGTGTTTTAGGGACTGTCCAATGACCAGTTTCACTATGGAGCTCATGCGAGTTCGTTCTTATCTTAGCTATGTTCATTTTTTTCATAGTACTGATCAAAACAGAGAGATAATTTTGATCTTCTAGAGTAGGGTTGATGACCTCCTTATAATATCTTAATTTTCTTTTAGCCTCGAGATCTTTCTCACACCACAATTTTTCTTTAAACTTAGAAGAAATAATATTTTTAATGTTATTAATATTCTGCAAAGCAACATTTTCATCGATCTCCGAGTGATTTAGCCAAGACCTGGTATCTTTATACCACCCACGCTTGAGCCTTAAGTGGTTTTGTCTGGAGTTTAAAGCTATCTTAGGGAGTCTATGGTCTCCCATGTTATTGATTTTGTTCTTGTATAACAGGAGTCTAGTCATAGCTAGGCTCTCGATGGGGGAAAGACCCACTCCTATAAGGAGAATAGGATAGGGTGTATTGTTTTTTATTTTGAGGTTATAAGTTATAAAACGCTCTGGATTTGCTCGATATTTCTCCAGGATTCTCTAGAGATGCTGCAACCCTAGACCTCACACCCATACAAGATGACATGAGTGACTAGAGTTTCAAAAAGGAACTTCTTTTTATCCCACATCATGAGGTTTGCAGCTTTATAGTTATTTTCGAGACCAAAGTAAGCTTTCCACCCTCCGTTAATCCTTTTCTTAATGCTATAGTTCCAGTTGAGCTTGTGATGAATATCAATTCCTAAGTACTTGTAAGAAGACACTTCCTCCAAGTTGCTATTGTCATACATAAAATTAGCGTATGTATCATTCTTAGATTTGATAATCATAACTTTAGTCTTGTCAGTGTTAACAGTCATACCCATGTTAGAGCAGAAATCTTTGAGGAGTCGAAGCTGCTTATCAAGATCTGAAGAACACCTTGCCATAAGGACAATATCGTCAGCATAAAGAAGAAGGATGACGACTATTCCAGCTAAGATCGTACCAGCACAACCTGCTTCTTCTAAACAGCCCTCTAACTTATCAATGTAAATGCCAAAAAGGGTAGGGGAGAGGGGGAAACCTTGCTTAACTCCGATAATACACTTAATATATTTCGACCACCCCTCATTGCTTTTAAACTTGGTAATTACATTCTCGTAGAGCCTTATTGCGGCAGCTCTCAGCTCGAAAGGAACCTTAAGCTCTTCTAACCTATTCCAAAGGTTATTTCTAGGTACCATATCGAAAGCCTTTATAAAGTCCACAAAGCAACAAAAGAGATTGGATTTATCATTGCGACACTCCTCCAAAATGATCCTAAGCGTAATAAGGTGGTCCGTTGTTGAGTGATGTCTTCTAAAACCCGCTTAGCCTTTAGCCCGCTTACCTTCACTTTCAAGCCAAATGCTGATTTTCTTTTCCAAAATAATACCATATAACTTGGCTAAGAGGGGGCTTATCATAATAGTCCGATAATTTGAGGGGTTATTTGTATCCCCACTTTTAAAAATAGGGATAATGAGGCTCTGATTCCAAGGTTTAGGGAACCCTTGCTTGACTGCTTGATTAAAAAGCTTGTGGATGTGAGGGATGAGGACAGGACCTCCAATTTTTAATATTTATGCCTGGTAACCTTCAATGTCCTTAGCTTTTCCATTATCCAGACGCTTAACCCCAAAATCTATGTCTTTTAAAGAGAAAACTTCTTCCATTGTGAGGAGGGTTTCAAAGTGGTCTATGACATTCAGGGAGTCATAAAGCTTATTAAGATAGGAATTCCATTCGTGCAAAGAAATTTTATTATTATCTT
This sequence comes from Pseudotsuga menziesii, assembly GCA_001517045.1. Lineage (NCBI taxonomy): Eukaryota > Viridiplantae > Streptophyta > Pinopsida > Pinales > Pinaceae > Pseudotsuga > Pseudotsuga menziesii. The sequence goes on along the minus strand of LPNX010838231.1, from coordinate 71,904 downwards.
TAGTTTTTCTAGTTAGAATCTGCCTCCAGAATTTCTTAGGGGCCGTCTTAGAGAGGTGTAAGAGATTGTCTTGCCTTTTGTCAATATAATGCCTTTTTTTCTTTTTAGTAAGGGTTTTGTAATTTTTTGTCTTGTTAATTTTAAGAGATTCATCAAGAGCTTCCTTAATCTCTCTCCTCGCATTTTTACAATCATTATCATACCAAGGGTTGGCTTTTCGATTCCTTTTATTACTCGAAACTTCAATTGAGAAATTGTTGATGGAATAAGAGAGGGTTGTGGTAAAATTAAAATAAAGGTCTTCAATGTTGTCTATACTTGATAAAGGAAGCAAATTATTTTTTAATTCATTTATAAAAAGATCTTGTTTATTCCTATCAAAGATCAAGTTCTTTTGGTTATAAGGATTATCCTCTATGGAATCTCTATGGATGGCATAGTTGAGAGTTACCATTAAAGGTTTATGATTTGAATTAGGCTCATGGTCGTTTAGAATGTCCAAATTTATTATATCCTTGTATAAAGAAATATCAGAAATAACATAATCTACTATGCTGCTACCAAGCCCATGGATACAGGTCATCTGGCTAGAGCTAGGACACTTCGTTAGACCGTTGCAAATTATGAGATCTTGAGAACTACAGAGCTTGATTAACTCAGACCCAAACAAATTTTCCCCTAAATCTGCAGAGCTTCTCTTGTACCTGCTAGCTAAATTAAGGTCTTCATCTAACCAGAGAGGACTAGGGTTGGAATAATTACTTAGGAGAATAGCTTGGTTGTTAGAAGTTCTAGCATAAAAATCGCCCATTAAAAGGATATTACCTTCATTCCTAAGTCTAGAAATATCATTCTCTAGTCCATTGTAAGGACAATTTTTATCCAAATTGTTCTTCTTATAGAAGTTGGAGTTAATAGGGGCAAAATAGCATATAGCTATGTAGGTTTTTCTATAGTTGATGTTTGTGATTTCTATCCACATATACTGGTTGTGAGGGTCTTTTTTATAAAGCCTAGCATGGGGGGAGATGTTCTTCTTAATGTAACATGCTATACCCCCAATGCCTCTGCGAGAGGATCACTTGTTCCAGATTGACCAAAGCATAAAACCATCTATGTTAGGGACCCTAGATTCAGCATGCTCCCAAGTTTCAACTAACAAAATAATATCAACTTCATTAGAGATCCAACTTAGCTTGGGGCCTTTGTTCCATGGAAAGCCCCGATAGTTCCAAGAAAGAATCTGGAGCATGTTGAATTGCTATTTATTACTATCTTTTTGGTTTCTATCTCGAATAACAGCTTTCCTATTTCTGATTATTGCCCATTTTCCTTCGTTCCTAGCTTCTTTTACCTTTTGAACCTCCTTTCTTAATTCTGCTTGATCTTCTGGAATGAGATCTTCATTTATGAATATTCCAGTCCCTTTTAGACTTGAGGTTTTACTAAGTATGTTATGTTTATGGTCAGTAGAGCTTACCTTTACCCGGATTAACCTTCCTTTATTCTCACTTAATTTCCCCAACCTTTTCGCTTCTATGAGACATGTTGTTTCAATTTGTAATCTATTGTGTAATTCTGTCTGGGCTATGGCTAAAGTATCCTCATTTTCCTCCTCTTTCAAGCCGAAAATTATAAGGTTCAAGGCCCTTTTGCTACGCTCATGGTGTAATTCTATCAATTTTTTCATTTCTTCTTTAATGGGTTTGATATCTAATTTATCTGCCACATTATTTATGGTGAGGTTGTTATTAAATTTTGCTTCTAGCTCCTTAATCATGTCCTTCATTTTAAGACTTTCTAAAGTATCCATGTCTCCTTATTGGGATGTTTGGTGGCTCTGGTTTTCTATAGCATGTAATCTAACCTCAAGTGTCTCCATTTTATTTTCCAGTATTGTTATTTTATTTTCTATTTGTTTTTGAATCTTTTTTTCAAGAGATGTAAATTTATTTTCCAGCATGGCTTCTAATTTTGTTTGTAGTCTAATTTCTCTTTCTTCTCTATGTTTCTCTAAAGACTCTAAATACTCATAAATTCTATTTAAAGTGATTGAGCTAGGTCTACCTTTAACAGTCTTTGGTAGGTGCGGTGATTTATTCATATTTATGAGCAAATGAGCAGTAGATATGTATTAGAAAAGAAGAGATAAGGAATGTGTGCACCTGAGATTTGAAACCCTTCAGTTTCGATGCATGCAGAAAAAACCCAAAGCAGATCGCAGATCGTAAACCAGAGAACCATAAGATCGCCTTCAGAACATGCAAGATCGCCTTCAAATAAACCCTTCAGTTCAGAGTGCAAAAAAGACTCAGCTACCAAAGCAGATCGCAGATCGTAAACCAGAAGATCGCCTTCAGAAAGGTCTTTTGTTTTACAGCCACGTCGAAGAAATAGAGTAGTTGAAGTGATTCAATAACTCATAAAAGCATATCGCAGATCGTAAACGAGAACCGCAAGATCGCCTTCAGATAAACCCTTCAGTTCAGATGCATGCAGAAAAGACTCAGCTACCAAAGCAGATCGTAAACCAAAAGGTCACCTTCAGATCGTATACCAGAAGGTCACCTTCATATGTTCATCTCATCCAAAAAGCAAGAACGCCTTCAGAACATGCAAGATCGCCTATATGCAGGATCGCCTTCAGATAATCCCTTCAGTTCAGATGCATGCAGAAAATACTCAGCTACCAAAGCAGATCGCAGATCGTAAACCAGAGAATCGCAAGATCGCCTTCAGATAAACCCTTCAGTTCAGATGCATGCAGAAAAAAAGCAGATCGTAAACCAGAAGGTCGCCTTCAAGAACATGCAAGATCGCCTCAAATAAAACTGCGATGAACCTGCGATCACGCCTGCGATTCTTCTTCTTCTAAAGGAGGAATGCTTGATCAGTAGTTGAAGTGATTCAATAACTCATAAAAGCAGATCACAGATCGTAAACGAGAACCGCAAGATCGCCTTCAAATAAACCCTTCAGTTCAGATGCATACATAAAAGACTCAGCTACCAAAGCAGATCGTAAACTAGAAGGTCGCCTTCAGATCGTATACCAGAAGGTCGCCTTCATATGTTCATCTCATCCAAAAAGCAAGAACGCCTTCAGAACATGTAAGATCGCCTATATGCAGGATCTCCTTCAGATAAGCCCTTCAGTTCAGATGCATGCAGAAAAGACTCAGCTACCAAAGCAGATCGCAGATCGTAAACCAGAGAATCGCAACATCGCCTTCAGATAAACCCTTCAGTTCAGATGCATGCAGAAAAAAAGCAGATCGTAAACCAGAACAAACAAATTTTTTTTTTTTTTTGTAAAAATGTTATTTTGTAAAATTATTCAAATTTTATACACCAAAATCTATATTATTATATCTCAAAATTTATTGAAAAATCAAATTATTTTATTAATTTATAAAATATATAATTTTGAAATTAATCAATATCAAACTATTCAAAATCACATATTAAAATGTTTTTTTTTTTTCATTTCACATATTTTAAAATTAATTACACTTATTTTTTATCAATAGAAAAAATGCTTCTTAAATAGTGTAAATCAAATAAACAACTAAAGAGATAGTAGTCCAAATGACAACTTTACACAACATTGTATCTACTATGGAGAAGCTCTTATGAGCATATAAAACAAAATAAAAATAGACCTAAAAAAATCTCAAAAAACAATGTTGAAACATAACATAAATGAAGATAATCATACCCTAGCTGGAATCACCCTTTGACTATACTATGATTAAAAAAAAATGTGATATGGTTAGACCCCATTCCACCAATATCCATATCCCCTTCACTACAAAGTTGCTATCAATTAATACGAGTATTTACAAAGAGTAGAAAAACTCTTCCAAAGAGCTTAAATGTTACTAAAGGAAAAATGAAAAATAATAGAGGAACTACATAGGTTGCATATGTTGACTTCTAGTATGCTTGAATGGATCCGCTCAAAATCAGTTGGTTATGCTAGAAGTATTCAAAGTGTATCAACTTTTTAATAGTCCAATGGTTTTTTTTGGACATGTAATCTGCTTTTTTTATTATTGAAATTCCTATAAACATGCAAAAAATTGATGGAGAGAAACTTCCCCTATAGCTCCCTTATCCTGAACTACTAGTGTTGCAATATGGATGTTTGAAGGGCGCATCTCCAATTCACCCTGTCAATAGCAACTCCGAAGTCCCCATCAAAGTCTTCAAAGTGTGTCGGGCCTTCTAATAGTCCAATGTATTGTTTGGACAAGTAATCCGTTTTTTTATTAATTCTTATAAACATGCAAAAAAACTAATGAAGAAAAACTTCCCCTATAGCTCCCTTACCAATGTTCCAAGATGGATGATTGAAGGGCACATTTCCAATTCACCTCTAGGTCAATAGAAACTTTGGAGTCCCTAGCCAAAGTCTTCAAAGTGTATTAGGCCTTCTAATAGTCCAATGGATTTTTTAGACAGGTAATCCCATTTTGTATTGAAATTCTTATAAACATGCAAAAAAATGATGGAGAGAAGCTTCCCTCGTAGCTCCCTTATCCTAAACAGCCAGTGTTCCAATATAGATGATTGATGGGCACATGTCCAATTGACCCAGTCAATAGAAACTCTGGAGTCCCCAAAGACTTGTATTTTTTTAAGTCCTTTAAAAAGTGAAAAATAAAAATCCCCCCCGCCCCACAAGGCAAGAAATTCAACTCTTGTAATTGTTCTTGTACCACACCCTATCTAGAGAGAGAAAAAGTGCTTTCATCCACTATAATGTGCATACTAACCCCACAAAGCCCCCGCTGAGCAGCCCCATTTAAAAACCCATACACGTAGTTGACAAAGCTATAAACAAATACAATTATAAACATAGCAATTAATCAATATTATAAATTTAATATTTTTCAATAATTATTATAAGGAGCAGCGTATTTATTCTATATTTTCGGTGGGGTTTGGTCGAAATCTTGTAATTTTTTTTTTGTAAAATCCAATTTTTAATTTATTTATTTTCAATTCATAAGTACACTCAACACCATTAAGTACCCATATGGAACCCAAATTATGCAATTTCCATAGTTAATATATGTGATTCTAAGACTTCTTAAAGATTTCCAACCAAACTCGAAACAGAATAAGACCAAAAATATGTTCGAAAAAAGTTGAATATTCAAACTACACCATTATTATTATTATATTAATTGATTCTATAAATATATAAAAAATTCAAATCATCTATACATCAAAAATTTATTTATATTTTAAAAAATTATTATTAAATTTATTATAATTTTTTTTTTCAATAAAAAAATTAACTATATTATAATGTCAATTTCGTTTTACATGAAACACTACTTACATCTATAAATATTATTTTTTATTTAAATTTTACATATGAAATACTTCTTACATTTGAATTTTACATATGAAATACTACTTACATTTGAATTTTACATATGAAATACTACTCATATGTAGAAATATTATTTTGAAGAATTATATATTATTAAACAATGTACTACTTACATGTAAATATTTACAAAAATATTATATTATTAAACAAAATTAATTATTATTATTATTATATAAAAATGGAATTTATTCAAATTTATATATTAAAATCTATATATTATTAGATTTTATTTTATTTTAAATCAATTTAGTTTATTAATTTATATGAATGTAGTTGTAAAATTAATTAATTTCAAATTAATCAAAAACACATATAATAAAATGTAGTTGTAAATTAATCAATTTCAAATTATTCAAAATCACATATCAAAATTCTTGTTATTTTTTGAATTGACACTTCTTTTTTTATGTATTGTACGTAAGAAATTTAATATGTAAAAATTTTGAAGGGTTTAATAATATTACATTGGAAATATTAAAAAAATACATTAATATTTAGAAGGTAATAAGAATCCCACGTGAAGGCTGACAGGAGGAGCATGCCCACCATGTATGAAGTTTGACAAGCAAACATGTGAATCGTGCCAACCTCCACTTGGCAGCCACCATGATAACGTTGTATTCTAGATTTAAGGGAACCTCATGCAGACATGAGCTCAAGGTTGGGATACTTCATACACCTCACACAAACATACCACCACCTTCCCGCTCCAATTATGAACATGATAGATCATCTAGAAGGCATTATGAATCTACCTACTCGTAGTCAATCTTCGTCGAACTGAACGACACCCAAGCACATCCTGATAGCTTCAACAATTAGTGTAAGTTCCTGATCATTCTGGAAAATTCTCATGGGGGTGAGCTTCGAGGATTCTATAATATCCAAATTGATTGAAATATTAGAGGACTGGTTATTGGTGCTACCATGGTTATAAGCAAGAGAACAAAGCACAAGAACCTTGTCGACACGAGTCGTTCTCATATGTTGTGCATCATTGCCAAGTAAGAGAAATCCACTATGGGCTTCTTTGGTGTAGTTCATCCTAAAGGTCATTGTCTCCTTAGTGCAATGGAGGCTCGAATGAAAAATAATATTCAATGTCCTGAGACATAGGAGCTCATTCAAGATCTGGGGCATCTCATGTAGGATTTGGGTTCCATTTGCACCCGTGGGACTCGATACATCAAGATGCATACTACGTTATGGTATAAAAAGGCTCCCCTAAGCCAAAATATCTATGAAGGTGTCACAGGAATGCTTGAAGGTAACAATGACAGAATGAGTTTGGTTGATAGACTAGACCACCCAGAAGATTGGACCAGACGGGTGGTGAAGGGTCAGATGAATTTTGATGTGAAATTGAACGCCCTAAACAAATATTTCACTAGCAAGGTCTTCAGTAAACCAGTTTCATCCACACTACAAGCTAGCCTCGTCTACCACAAGCACCGGGACTTTTTTTGGCTGCATGACTCAGAAAAGAGTTGCAACCCTACCTCCCCCATCTGTCAAATTGTTCCTAAGAAATCAATTTCTTCCTTGGACTGTCATCATCTCTCCACCAATTCCTTTAGAACATCCACAATTAAAAGGACACCGACATGATTTTCACATGATTCTAGATGTTCTTTGCTTATATGTAGTACCACTCATGCAAGTGTCTCAGTTCCTATCTAGAAACGTGTTTTGTGGAACATTATCTATATTTTCTGGCAAATATCACCTCGATTTCAAATCGAGTATTTGTGTGACCCATGGTGTCTAACAGTAAAAGATTAGCCGTTATTTCTTAAGGGAAAGACAAGCATGAACTTCCAGATTAATTCGGGAAAACTATTTGTCAACATATGTTTTCTTAAATCAATATAGTTATCATAAACTGAAGTGTTAGTGTCTTCATCTCAATAGGGAGAAGGGAACGATTATTGCAGAGAAAACATTCATAATTCTTAGTGTCTCCGGAGCCAATAACACCGTCATTACTTGGAATATTACAGTGGAACGATGTCTGTGTTCACTTCAGATCATATATCGCAATCCATGTATTATATAATATAATATATATTATATGATAGTCCTGAGAGTCGAGATTATTTAAAAGTAATTAAGAGCTGCCATGCAAAATTCATATATATGGTCTGGGCGATCAAGAAGCTCTATGTTTTACGGATGCAAATTTATGGGCGGTCAAGAAGCTCTCCATATTATGGATGCAACTTTCTGGGCAATCAAGACGCAGTGGTGATGAGGATTTCTCGAGACCGCTCTACGTTTTACGGATGCAACTTTCTGGGATATAAAGGCATTGTCAACACACTGTCGGATGAGAGTGACAAGCTCTTAATTACTTTAGTAATTGTTTCATTAAAGGTGCCACTACCACCAATTGATTTCATTATTTTTTATGTGATAATAGTTTCATAGTCAAAACGCATGGCCTAGAGAACGACACTTGGCATCCATCGGATGGTCAAAACACATGGCCCAGAGAACGCTACTTGGAATCCATTGGATGGCCATATCACATGGCCCATGTTACACCACTTGGAATCCATCGAATGGCCAGATCGCATGGCCCTCATTACACCACTTGGAACCCATCGGATGGCCAGAACGTATGGCCCTCACTATGCCACTTGGCATCCATAACATGGCTAGAACGCATGGCCCTCACTATGCCACTTGGAATCCATCAGATGGACAGATTGCATGGCCCTCACTGTTCCACTTGGAATCCATCGGCACAAGTCATTCTCATATGTTGTGCATCATGGCCAAGCTAGATAAATCCAGTGCATGCTTCTATGGTTTAGTTCATCTTAAAGGTCGTTGTCTCCTAAGCGCAATGGAGGCTTGAATGCAAAATAATATTCAATGTCTTGAGAGAAAGGAGCTCATTCAGTATCTGGGGAATCTCATGGAGGATTTGGGCTCCATTTACACCTGTGGGATTTGATACACCACGACACATACTCTGTTATGGTATACGAAATCTCCCCTGAGCCAAACTATCTATGAAAGTGTCGTAGGGATGCTTGAAGCTAACAATGACATAATGAGTTTGGTTGATAGACTAGACCGCCTAGAAGATTGGACCAAATGCCTGGTGAAGGGGTAGATGAATTTTTATGTGAAATTGAATGCCCTAGGAAAAGAGATCACTAGAAAGGTCTTCACTAAATTGGTTTCATCCACGCTACAAGCTAGCCTCATCTATCGCAATCACCACGACTTCCCTCCCACAGAGAACACTTGAGGGTGAAAGGAGAAAGAGACACAAAAACATATTGCAAGGCCCAACCCATTGAAATTTCAGACTCATATTAGCCTTATAATAGTCATGTTGGTGGGGGTAGTATTCAATATCCGAACATTATGGATATGGGGGTCACTAGTCAATCCAACCATGAGGAGGAGAGAGTGTTGGAGGAGAGTACATAATTTATTCAGTGACAAATTTATTTTTGGACTTAAAAAAAGTAAGAAAAAATAAAAAATTACACAATATTCAATTCAAGTGTTTGTTTCAAAATGTTAAGAAAAAAAACATAATATTCAATGTACATAATATTTGATTTATATATATCCTTCACAAATGAAATTCCATTTAGACCTTTATATGATTAAAATATTTTTGCATTCAAGTATTGAGGGAGATTTAGCTAGGAAACCCCCTCAATACTTCAATAAAAAGAGTCAAAGGAGCTTTAGTTGAATAGTTCACAAGGCACAACACTTGCTAAGGTTTTGAAAATGGGGTCATAAGAGGTTTGGGAAGGGTGACCTAGCCATTCAACCATAGCCATTTCTTTATTAATATAAAATATATAAAAAATGTGTCATGTTCATTCAACCATAGCCATGCAAAATAAATTAATGCTAATTTAAAAAATGATATATCATATTTCTACATTTCAAAATTTATGAAAAAAACTAATTATTTTGTAAATATTATTATAAAGCTAATCAAATTTCCTATATTCCAACAAACAGGTCTATACCAGTAATGACACTTTTACCATTTCCTATATTCCAACAAATCCTTTTTTTTCAACCAATGAATAACCTTAAGAAGGCTATTCCAGACCACCGAGGCTCCACTCGAATCATAAATCGAGTTTCTAATCCAAGCACCAACTGTAATATACTTCAAATACTTTGTTTTCATCACTTTATTCCATAAGCCATGATAAAAAATACATCTCTACAAAGTTTTTAAACAAAGAGCCGAGTTAAATATAGACAAATTCTTAATACCCCAGCCTCCCTGATGTGTTAGAGTAGCCAAAATCTCCAAAGAATCCAAAAGAAATTTTCTTTCTGAACCCGACCCTGCCCATAAGAAGTGAAAAATCTTATTCCTAATAGAATTGATAATGGAGACAGGAAGCTTGACCAAAGAACATCAATAAACAAGAATACTTTGCAGAGTAGCTTTAATTAAAGTAATCCTGCCACCCAAGGATAGAAATCTAAAGGACTAGTTATACATCATCTTTAAGAGCTAGAACCAATATTTCACTCTATAACTGTCAGGTTTTACATAAAAACCCAAATATTTGAAACCATTCTCCATCTAGTCAATTGTCAACTGAAAAAGGGTCTTCAATTATGATATAAACTCTGGTTGAGCCTTGTGTATAAAGAAGCAATATTTCTCTATGTTGACTTCCATACCTATAGAGGTGCAGAAAAGGGATAATAGAGAAAAGATAATCTTCCACTCTTTGATATTATCCAAGCCAAAGAGGACTACATCATCGACAAAAAATAAGTGAGTAATAATAACTTCATCTGAAAATTTGATACCTGAAAGCATACCTTCATTTCAGGCTTTGGAAATCAAACTATCGAGACCTTCAATCATAAGTAAGAAAATAAAGGATAGAGGGGATAGCCCTATCTCAGACCTCTAGAACTATTGAAAAAAGAGGTAGGAGACCCATTTATTAAAACTAAAAAGTTTATAGAGGAGACACATGCCAAAATCCTCCTCATAAGATGCTCAGGAAGGCCAATCTGAAGAAGAAGCAACCACAAAAAATCTCAATTGACTTTATCATAGACCTTAGCTAAATCAAGTTTCATTACCATTGAGCTCATATTTTTAGTGTTGATAGAATGTAAACACTCCTGAGTGGTACCACTGGCATCGACGATCTACTTATTGGATAAAAAGACAAACTGTTCGTTTGAAATAAATTTAGAGAACTTTGGTTTCAGTCTATTTGCAATAATCTTCTTCACTAGTTTATAGAAAACCAAGAAGAAATTGGACAAAATAAAAGTGTGTTTATCAAGTTGTATCTTTAGAAATATGTACTGGGGGACCCCCTAATGACACCCCCATGTCCCCTAAGTGTCAAAATTGTAAAAATAATGATTTATCATGTTGTAAAAATGGGCTTTATGAGGTGCGACCCCCCTCTTCGGATCTGCTTCCATCTTCGCCCTGGTCGCGTTCACCAATGGATCCTGCCCCAGATGCGATATTAGCCCTTCGTGCTTCCGTCTCCTACAACAAGACTGTCAAACACAGTTATGGCTCTGACCCTCGTCTACTCGTGGTGCAAGAAGCCCCTTCTCTATCTATTCCTGTCATTTAAGAAGCATTGGATCATGCAGAGCACTACAAATCCCATGCTTTAGTTTGCAGATTTAATGGTCCGTGGCCCCGGTTATTAGATCTGCACTCTTGGGTCTCTTCCGAATGGAACCCTCCATTAGAGGAAGAAGTGGTCATTTTCCCCTGTTCAAAATGGTTTTTTGTAGTAATATTTGTTTTTGTAGAATATAAGGAACAAATCTTCATATTTGGGCCTTGGTTCTGGGGTAGGTCGGGTCTATCGATGCAACCATGGACCCCTTCTTTTGATGCCTCTACCACATCTATCTCTTCGGCACTGGTCTAGGTTAGGATTCCAAATATTCCTTTGCATTTTTGGAGCCTCACCTCTCTGCAGTCCATTGGGAATTCCCTTGGAAAGTTTCACAGCCCAGTTTTGTGTGGAAATGGATTTCAGTAAAGGGTTTCCAGTGGAAATCATCCTGCAAGGTAAGGGCTATTCATGGACTCAAAAATTAGATTATGAGCAAATACATTTTGGATGTAGAGCATGTTTTGAGACAGGGCACTTAGCCCTCAACTGCAAAAAATGCTCGAAGAAAATCAAAGAAATTAAAGAAATACCTGAACATCAGCGCATATGGAAGGACATAGATCTTTCAAAAGAAATACCAACTAATGAAAACAATAGTGAACCATCTCAATAAGATGGGCATTTAAATACATCTCATCCCTCTACCCAGGAAATTGCCGACCCCCCAAAACTACCTGCCTCTACATCTTGGGCAGATCAAGCAGAAGAAGAAGACTCACAAGTTTCAGATCTAGACACTCAAGCATATTTTAAAGAAAAAGAACAATCCAAGGAATGGACGAAAGTCTCAAAAAAGAGGAAGTCTATTCAAACCAGGAAACCAGTGAAGACATGAACTCAAACTCGTAACTTGAAAGTGCAGTCGATTTAGACTATCTCTTTGTATTTTAATGTTAAATAGTGTTTAGTTTGTAGGAAGATTCCTATAGGCAGTTTTGTTGTAGATATATGATGTAGAATTGAAGTTTTTTTGATATTTTGTACTCTAAATTAGTCGGTTTTAGCACAACCACGGTACCCTTTAATATACACCATAATCATTTCTGTAAAAAAAAGGGCTTTATGTGGTAATTCACACCCCTCGAATGTATTTGTCTAAGTTGATCCATGTAATGTAAAATTAAAAGATCATCGTTATTGATGTTTTAATTTCCACCGTTGGATTGATGTCGGTTAGAATGTGGACACACTCTCGATCTATTTAACAGTTGTGATCCCCTCATTGTATCGCAACGAGAGTTTTGGCTCTAGGCTGATTGGAATAGAGAAAATCATTTTGTGAGAAATACTTGTGTTCTTATGGATTGGATGTTGACAATTCTGATTGAAACTACTTTTCCTTTGCATTGAAAGATATTTGGGAATAATCAAGTTGATCAAATTCATATAATAATATAAGTTAAAAAATTAAAATATTATTTTATCTCAAAATATATAAAATATATATTTTCATTATTTTACATAAAATATATAAATAGTATTACAATATCATAAAAAAATCAATTTTTTTTTATTACATAAAATATAAATAAAATTTAAAAAAATATTATTATATAATAACAAAAAAAATATTATTTTTATTAATATATATCCTTACCATATGAAATGGCATTTACATCATCTCAAAATTTACGACATAATCTAATGGTATTTCATTAATTCATAAAATCTAATTATATTTCATTATTTCATAAAATTATATGTAAATATACACCAATTATATATTACTAAGCAAAAATTAAATTATTTTTATTATTATATAAAAATGAAAATTAATCAATTTTTTTGTTGGCAAAGTGGTGGAACCCCCCTGAATAGCAAGGTTTTCATTGGCTAAGAAACCACGAACCAGGGGCATCTAAGCTGTCAAAATCACTCGGGGATTGCACTCGGCCTGGACCGCACCAACCCTTAACATGGTTGGATTTTTGATATCTGAAGAGATTAGAACCAACGGCCTTTCAGCTTAGAAGGTGTCTTAACCATACACCACCACCAACTATTCTATATCTCACGGATTAAAATTAATCAAATTTATATATATTAAGAGCTATATATTATTATATTTTAAAAATTTTCAAATAAAAAAAATTATATACTATTAAATTTTAATTTCTTTCAAAAAAAATCAATTTAATTTATTATTTTATAATTAAATTATTTTTATTATTATATAAAAATGGAAATTATTCAAATTTATATATCAAAATGCTATATATTATTAGATTTAAAAAAAAACAAATAAAAAAAGGTTATATATTATTAAATTTTAATTTAAAAAAATCAATTTATTTTATTATTTTATATAAATGTAGTTGTAAAATTAATTAATTTCAAATTATTCAAAATCTCATAATATAATAAAATGTAGTTGTAAAATTTATCAATTTCATTATATCAAAATTCTTATCATTTTTTGAATAGCCAGTTCTTCTTTTTATGCATTGTAGGTAAGAAATTTAATATGTAAAATTTTTGAATGGGTGTAATAATATTACGTTGGACATATTTAAAAAAAATACATTAATCGTTAAAAGGTAATGAGAATCCTTAATGAAGGGTGTCAGGAGGAGCATGCCCACCACGCATGAAGTCTGACATGTGGATCATGCCAAAGCTCCACCTGGCGTCCACCATGATCACGTTGTCTTCTAGATTTAAGGGAACCTCATGTAGATGTGATCTAAAGGTTGGGATACTTCAGACCCCTCATACAAACATACCACCACCTTCTCGCTTCAATTTTGAACATGATCGATCGTCCAGAAGGAATTGTGAATCTCCCTATTCATAGTCGAATCTTAGTTCATTTGAAGCACACCCGAGCACATCCCATGATGAATTGGTCTAATGAAGCCCTTCATCCCAATAGCTTCAACACTTAGCCTAAGTTCCTAAGCATTCTAGAAAATTGGATGAGCTTCGAGGATGCCATAATATCCAAATTGATTGCAATATCAGAGGACTAGCTATTGGTACTACCATGGTTAGAGGCAAGAGAACAAAGTGCAAGCACCTTGTCAGCATGAGTTGTTCTCATATGTTGTGCATCATGGCCAAGAAAGATAAATCCAGTGCAGGCTTCTTTGGTGTAGTTCATCCTAAAGGTCGTTGTCTCCTGAGTGGAATGGAGGCTCGAACAAAAAATAATATTCAATGTCCTCAGACGAAGTAGCTCGTTCGAGATCTGGGGCATCTCATGGAGGATTTAAGCTCCATTTGCACTTGTGGGACCCGATACACCAATGCAGTTCCATCTAATAACAAGAACTTGATCTTAATTCGTGTTAAACTAGGCATTTATAAGTGAGTAACTAATAAATCCAGTTAGTTTCGTAAAGAATAAATGTTATAAAACTGATATTTATATCGTAGCACTATAGACTAAACTCGTTTTTTCCCTAGCCTCTTTTGAATTCATGAGCTCTATATACAACATTTGACTTCATAGCGAATCGACAATAAGCCACACTAGAGCAAGCTATTCAGACATTAAAGTATTATTTCTGGAAGGAAAGACAAGCATGAACTTCACTTCTTTTTGAGGAACAGTAAAAGATTCCAGATTAATTCGGGAAAACTATTTGTCAACATACGTTTTATGAAATCAATATAGTTATCATAAACTGAAGTGTTAAAGTGCGTTAATCTCAATAGGGAGAAGGGAACGATTATTGCAGAGAAACCATTCATAATTTTGAGTGTCTCCGGAGCCAACAACACCTCATTACTTGGAATATTACTGTGGATTAACGGTGTCAGATCATATATCACAATCCAGGTATTTTCTTATATGATAGTCCCGAGAGTTGAGATTATTTAAAATTAATTAAGAGTTGCTGTGCATAATTCTACACTCACGATGTTTTTCGCAGTTTCCCGTTTCCTTGTAGCACCTGAAACAATGCGGTCCCATTCTTAGTTGCCGGCAATCGGAAAAATAGCTAGTAAAGTTGTCCTTCATTGGGCCATACTGTGGCATCCTTCCGAATTGAATGGTCGTCTCTTAGTAAAATTATACTTGTAGGTAAATACCTAGCTTGACATGTATGAACAACGCCTACCCATTACACCATGACATGCCATCGATTACCATATTTAAAATTTAAAATTTAAACTTTGAAAATTAGGCGGAATTTATTTGAATTTTCAATTCATAAAAAATGTTTTCCGGCGGATCTCAATTTATTCATTTCCATTCAAAAATAATTTGAAATGGATTTGTTGTAAATGCTGGGTTGTGGGTCTGTGGGAACCTACCATTGAACAATACAATCAACGACAACAAGGGTGGTAGAGACAAAGAATGCATGGAAATCATTATGGCGAGACTATTATACTCAATGGATGCGTGAATATAAAAATCATGCAAACGTTATAGAAGCGTTGCCAAGTATGGAAATATTGGTATCTTTGTATGAGTTAGGGATGGGTGAAGCTGCAGTGAATACAACTTTGAAAGCTAAGTGTGAGAGGGTGGTGTGAGTTAGAAAAGGTGGAAGGTGTTGAACAAAGTTTTATGAACACAAAAAGGCGTGGAGGCGTAAGATTATTCACAATATGAACAGTGACGCCAAAATTTAGGGAAAGCAGGGCAGACTCATCTACCGCTATGGAACTCTTCTCAAAATAAGATTATTCAAACAAAGAAACTCTTCTCAAAATAACCAACCACTACCGCTATGGAAAGATAGGGAAAGCAGGGATCGAATCGAAACAACCAATAATTATGAGTACTACCATTGAGAAATGACGGTGAAGGACCATTCTGACCTATAGCCTTTACACCCGCGAAAGATTTCAGACAAGTTCTCCCCAACAAATTCCCCTACTTGCTTGCATACATGGGAGAAGTAGCTACTAGCGAGCCCCTTTGATGGATGGAAATGAGGTTTATTCACACTTGAGCGAGTACATGGTCTTGCCGTTGATCTTTATTATTTATATAATTTCAAGTCAACTCAATTCATAGTAACTCAAAAGAAACTAAAACTCTACGTATTGGAATGTTCTTTGCATATATTTATTTAAGTTAGTTTTAGTTTTTTCCTTCATTAAATATCTATACTAATAAATATTTTGCAGTCCAAGAATCATCATTAGGAGGATATTTGGCCCAAAGATGTACTTCACAAAGGTTATAGAGGAGTGTATTATATGAGAACAACATATTATCAAAGAAACCTTAAAGTAGTGAAACTTGAAATACATATTAAATGATATTAAGATGTAATAAGAACAACATAATAATTACTAACCATTAAAAATAAGGTGAGACCAGCAATGCAATTAGTTTTTTCTTTTAAAAAATCTGTGATGTGCATAAAGCAAGCAAGAAAAGAACCTGTATATGTTAAATATTTGAAAGATAGATCAAACCAAAATTACAACACATTTAGGTGTCCACTAAACACAAGTAAGTGAATACCTTCTATAAGTTTGAGAGTAGGAAAAAAAATCATACCAAAATGGCTAGACACAACAATGCATTGAATTGAAGAAAATTTTATTGATGTATTAAAAAATTTTGGCATACCTTTTTTTTCAAGGAAGAAAATATCTTTACATTCCAAAGAGAATATACATATATTTGTCTATAAGATTAATCAACAAAAAGGGTCATAAGAGTCTTTCCTACCTAGCTTGTCCACAAAGTCGATTCTAGCATCTCCTCCTAATACAAAATTTAAAAAACATGATTTACATAATATATATTCCTAGTGTTGTTCAATAGTTCAACCTCATGAACATGATATAACTAAAGACTTTTTTATTGTCCATGACAAATTAAAATAGAAATTTCATTGCCTCTCACTCCCTTCCATCGAAAAATTCATAAAACACAAAAGATCCTTCGTCCAAAAGGAGCACATGTTTAGAGAGGGAGTCGACTTCAAAATTTAACTCCCTATAAATATGCGTGAAAAACAACCAATCAAAGGGTTGTATAGAGGTATGATTTTTCTAACAAAGATATTTCAAGCGAACTGCCTCCATTTTGATTATTTTTGTTGCCTAGTCAATGGTTGTCTTGGAGTTTCCCAACAATTGTAACTTCTTAATATTATGTTTGGCGGAAAAAAAAAAGAGTCCATAGAGAAAAGAATTCTTCCTTCACATTTGAACCTATCCCCTGTAAATATTTGGTAAGAAAATAGTGAAAATGATTAATGAACAAAATCGCACCAACCCCACATTTGGGGGGATGGCTCTAACTAGTGCCATCAAAATATCCCCATGGGATATCAAAATATTCGGATTAGGCATTGGTGAACACCTGATATTTCTGACTTTGATATTGGACTTGAATTCTTGGGCCCATTTGATTGCCATATCAATTGTTACATCAGGCGAGATGAAATCATCTTGAAAGATGCATAACTTATGTGCCCACCAAACTGCGAAAGCCATATGACAAGGAACTAAATTCAAACAAGACACTGATTTATCAAGAAATACCAGAAACAGTTCCTGGTATTGATGGCATTTTAGTAGTGTGTTGGGAGATAGTTTTGGGAAAGATTGCTTGGGGATTTTTAGTGTACTTGGGTAGATGGCGGTTGTGCCATGATCCCTTTGTATTTCAAGTTCCAACCCTTACTTGGACCTCACCGATTGTAACCTTGTTTACTTTGAATACTATATTTTTATTGGTACGTAGGTTTGGGTACCCTTACATGTTTTGTGTTTATGTTTAAGTGCATAAGTACTTGACAAGGTTGTTGGGTGCAGGTAGGTTTGGGAAATGTCTAGTTCATATTTGAAGGTATTGGTGGGACATGGAGGAAGAGGTGTAGTTTTCTTACAAGTGGCTTGAATGACCAAGTCTTTGGGAGGAACGTCGAGGTAGTGTTACATAACTGCCAAGGGTCAAGTTGCCTATGGTATCAAATATTGAAGGGTGCTTAAAGAGCATTGAAGAAGTGCTTTTGTAAACACAAGATTCACAATAGTCATGAAGGTGACAATTGTTTCATGAAGAAACGAAAGTGATAGTTGCATTAGCAGCATTGATTTTGAAGGGTTTGACACCAATTCCATAAGTCTGTGAAAACCATGTTCTTATGTAGGGAAGTGACCATTGATAGTGTTGCGGATAACAAATCATCGACAACACAAGTGTATAATGAACACTGGTGACAAGTAAGACGAGTTCACACTAAACATTAAGTTCATGCATACTCAACATTCCAACAAGAAGATAGGCTCTAAGAGGAAGAAAGGGTTGGAAGTTAGCAAGAAGGTCAAGGTGAAGGTAACCAAATATTTCAACAGTTGTCACATAAGATAAGTAGTGTTGTTTTGGGTTGTAGGTGATAATATGTCACTCGACAATGTGACTAAGTACAGGAGAACAACTATGGAAAGCTTAGATGATGAGGCAACTTCACACAACTTCACACCATGAAGACAGTGATGGCATAAAATCTTCTAAGGTTAATCAGACTCAGGCATGACTTAATGCTTTAGAGGACCTTGTTAAGAAGCTTCAAGAGTTCTTAGAAAAACAACATAGCACCCAAGAGTTCACAGAGGTTAGAATAAGGAAGGCCATCGAGTCATGCAATGAAGCGTAGGTCAACAATTGGAGAGTTGTAAAAATTGCAATTTTAGCATCCAAAAATTGCAATTTCAATGATTAATTGTTAATTGATTGGAATTTCAGCATGTTCTTATTGCAATTGAAATTACAATTTTGGAATTTTCAAAGTCAACAATAAAAAATATTGAGCAACAATTGCAATTTTAGTGACTACAAATTCATCTTCATATTCTATATTGTGCGAATATTTAATGTAATTTGGTCTAGTTAGTTTTTGGACATCTATAGAAAAGATGTTAAAGAAGTCTTGGTTTATAAAGGGCACACCCATCTCAATAATAAAGTTGATGGTGTATGTCAATTTTTTATTGTTTCTCATGAGATGCATTATGTTTATATGCTATTAATATTAATATCCAGCCTATGTAATTAAATCCAAAGGTATCAAATCCTAGATCATATGATATTTTTCTCAAGAGTGATTAAGTAGTAAGGCTTTTTTGGCAATATTTGTCAGGATTCATACTGGGTAGTCAGGAGTCCCCATGCTCTTAGTCCTAGTACCCTACCTCATGTGTTTGGTTCCTGTTCTTAGCAATTTCATCTATTAGTGCTAGGTTTTTTAGTATGCCTGTTTTATGAGGTTCTAGCTCTAGTTCTAATGTGTTACTATTCATCCTCTTCCAAGTTTTTCTCCTGTACACTAGCATTTTTTTCCAGTGTGCCAGGGTTTTCTTCACTTCTCCTTCCATAGGGTTTTTCTCCAAGATTCCTTTTCCAAATCTCACATTTTTTCTCTACTTGATGGGTTATTGGATGATTTATGAATGAGGGTTTTTGTCTTGGCTTACCACTTACGGGTTTTAAGCATAGAATTGGAACTTTCTAATGGACACTCTACTCAAACCTTGTGTTGTTCCAACAATTCAAGTCCATAAATCTCCTTCCATAGTTGACAATCTCTCTAGATTGATATCAATGGATCTATACCCTCATTCATTTCCAAAATATTACCATGACTTGCCACTTATCCTTCCATTGCTTCGCCTTTTATTTTTCAACATATTTCTTTGATAGATCACATCCCTATTGAGATACTACATTTTCTCTAATCCCTCAAGTTTGACCTATTTGTCATTGGTTGTCTCTTGCAAAATTCATCCCTAAATCTATCACAAACCTAGATTTGGTGCTCTATATTCAAGCATCTACATGAACCTTTTCATAGCACATACAACTCAGGAGTAGTGTTTTCAAGATCATCGACAACATCAAAAGCTTTAGTTTTAGTTCCACTCACTGCCCTCAATGAGTGCACTCTTCTAAACTGTAAAAGAAATTTTAGATCTAGACCATAGTGTTCCTTTCTTTTCCTTTTTTATCCATTTTTTACAATGCACCCTCCTCAAGGTTGATCTCTAGGATAGATTTAGCAGTTTTACCAATCAATGCCACAATGACTCCATGTAGCTAACCCACTCAAGAGGATTCTACCATGGTCCCCTCCACTTCTATTCAAGAAGGCTTGGTGCACTCCCTTAATGAAATGATGAGGTTGCAACAACATTGCTCTCCAACACCTATGAAGTTGGACACTTGCTTCAAATTACCAAATTTTTACAGGTAGACAAATGTTGAAGCATTGGACTCTTAAATCCACATCAATTGTTGAAACTGCATTTTTCTTTTGCGTAATGTGAATTCTCCTCAATTATTCTTGTTGAAATTCTCCACTTGTAATTTTCAAAATTTCAAAATTGCATTTTCGTACACTTGAAATTGTAATTTTAATAATTCTTCAATTATTGAATTTGTAATTCTTGATCATCGAAATTTCAATCAACCAATTGTTGAAATTTTATTTTTCATTAAAATAACTTATTGTTGCTATTAATTGTTGAAATTGTAATTATTTATGGATGGTTAAATTACAATTTTTCATAAGAAATTGTAACTTCTATAATCTTTTTATTCTTGGAATTTGCCAAAAAGTGTTACCCATCTTCATGGGAACGCCCTTTAGTAACTAGAAATTACAAATTAAGCAATTTAAACAATTCACATATTGCATTTTCATTAGTCTAAAATTACAATTTCAACAATCAAATATTGAAATTTCAACAAATAGATAATTGTAGTCTTGCAGCTTTAGCAATCACAAAATGTAATCTCAACAAAGAAGCAATTCAAAGATTAAAAATTATAGTTTTAATAATTAGAGTTCCTTGGAAAGCTAACCGTCATTTATTGGTCTAAATTTATCATAGTTCTTGTTGGTCATAGTTCCTATTGGACATAAATCCTGTCGGCCATAGTTCCCATCAAACATAGTTCTTATTGCTCATAGTTCACCATCAAAATTATTTTTCATTGTAGTTATTAAATTCCTGGGTATTCGTTCTTGAGGCATAATT
The DNA here is from genome assembly GCA_001517045.1 of Pseudotsuga menziesii. Classification (NCBI taxonomy): domain Eukaryota; kingdom Viridiplantae; phylum Streptophyta; class Pinopsida; order Pinales; family Pinaceae; genus Pseudotsuga; species Pseudotsuga menziesii. The sequence continues at coordinate 50,881 of LPNX010838231.1, read as the reverse complement.
CATATGTCAAAGTTCTTGTTGGTCATACTTGAACATAGTTCCTCTATGAATATTCTTATTACTCATAATTCCTCAACCATAGTCCCTTTGTGATTTTTTTGTTGACAATAGTTATTTCTTCAAAGATCATATGAATCATAGTTGCTTCATCAAATCTCTTGTTGGTCATAGCTCCTAGTGGAAATTTGACCAAACTTCATCAAAATTCTTATCAATTATAGTTTCTATGGGTCATAGTTCATAAGTCAAAGTTCATGTCAACTAGGGTTCCCATTGTTCATAGTTCCTTTCCTAGAGTTCTTGTTTATTTATTTCCTTAGTCATATTTCTTGTTGGTTATAGCTCTTGTGGATGATATTTTTTTTGTTGGTCATAGTTCTTGCTAATCATAGTTTTTATGATAGTTCCTCAATTATAATTTTCCTTTATGAAACTTGTTGCTAATCATGTTTGTTATCAGTTATAGTTCCTAAATCATAGTTCTTTCATCAAAGTTCCAATTAACAACAGTTCCTACATCAAAATTTGCGTGTTTTGGAATTGTAGCTAACTAACGAACTTGGACCAAGGAAATTCATTTTCTATTTGAAAATCCCTATTAATGATTTTGTTTCTTCTCTTTTTTAAAATTATTTATGTGCTACTATCCTTCCTATGATCCTTTCCCTTCACCTCTAAGACACTTATAACTCATTTTGCTTGTTCTTATTCTATAAACATCATCGTTACCTCACCATCTATCTTCCTTCCATAGTCCATTATTAGGTCTTCTCTTAGAGTTTCCCTATAATAAATTCATAATTTTCCTCTACAAAGGTTTCTTTTGAAGACTATTATCATTTGAATAGATGGGACAATCTAATCCTCTTCATCTCTTCCTTTTAATCCATCCTCTCCTCCTTCGTGGTCATTCTCATTCTCATATGATTACATTTGTCATCAACCAAGACATTTTAAATATGGTCCCTATTATCAACTCTTTATAATGTTTTGAGATGTATAGACATGTTAAGAAATGTAAATCATTTGTTGTTTTTATCAAAACCAAAATTAAAACTATATTGTTATGGTATTGTTATTGTTGTGCACTTAGTACATAGGCATTTAGAGGTATAATATACAATCTCATAATTATTTTCAATTTTAACCATTTTTTTTATAAGATTTATTGATACTATATAAATAAATATAAAATGTTTTAAAGTTGGTTCTACTTTTATTTAGTGTTATATTTTAATTTTAAATAACTTTTAGCTATATCACATAATTAATATATTACCTTTAATATATTACCTTTTTATTCCATATAAGTTATGCATAGAAATATAATTTATGCATTCTTTGTTGTATGGTATATCTAAATTATTAATACTTATATATGGTTTTTCAAATTTTTTATTTTAAATTTTAGTTAATGTGTAATACTTTAATATTTTATAATTTTATTTTTATTATAATTTTATCAATTTATCTTTATTTAATTTGATAATTTGTTTCTTTAATTTAATAATTTTAAGATTTATTTCATTTTAAACATTATTTAGAAATATAAATTTATTTTTATTAACTTAATAAATAAAAAAACATAATCACAAAAACATAAAATACATATTTATAACATGATCATTTTTTTATTTTTCATTTTAAACATTATTTGAAAATTATATAAATATTTACTTTTATTAACTTAATAAATAAAAAAACATAATCATAAAAACATAAAAATACATATTTATAACATTATCATTTTTTAATTTTTCATATAACAAAACTTAAAAAATCTTTGTTTAAAAATATTTTATAACAATTTTAAATGATGAAAAGTTAAAAACCAATTTCATATATACATTAAATTAAATATAATAAGTTGTAATGAAATTGATATTTAGAACTAAATATAAAATTAAGTGAAAAAAGATAAAAATAAAATTACTTCAAAATTTAGTCCAGGAATATCACTACAATTTTATTATAACATTTTTAAAAGATAAAAATAAATTCATATTACATAAAAACACATTAAATTAAATATAATAAGTTTTAATAAAATTGATATTTAGAAATAAATATAAAATTGAGTAAAAAATATAAAAATAAGATTACTTCAAAATTTAGCCATTAAAAATCACTACAATTCTATTACATTCAAAATATAATTACTATTTGTAAAATGTTTTAAAAATAAAAATATAAGAATGAATTTGAGATCTAGCACCCTTTTTAATGCTTATATAGCTTTCAGATAATTTAAAGGATAATTGAAAGTTTAGCCGTTTAAATCCAAGTTTCAATTTGAATATTAATAGGTAAGATGCACCGAATTGTTTTTAACAACCTTCCAAACACATCTTTACATATTTTTTATTGGATTTCTTTTTGGCAGGTAGCCATGATGGATATTCTTTACCAAAAGCAATGGTCCACTTTGCACTTGGATTCTCAATTCTGTTTATACCATGAATATCTCTCTTGCTCTTTTACACAAGCAGATTCATTCTATCACTGGCTTTTGTTGTGTGGATACGGTAATAGCAATGGGAACGAACTTGGAAATTCAAGCTCTCCTCTTCTGGAAGATGGTGAGGAAGTGCCACATTATCGCAAATGCCGAGAAAGATTTATTAATCGATGACATTGCCGAGAAATATTTCTTCGTCGATGACATTACATAAACTTGGATTGCATATAGAAGAATATTCATGAAATATTCCTACAGTGAATTTCGGGTCATTGTGCAAACTTGCAAAGCCAATCTAAGCTGTTTACCTCACCCATTGTTTATTTCAACCATCATGTAACTCAAGCACCCTGTATTTCGAACACCATATGTGTTTAGCCATTCCTTTCAAATAAGTTGTTGCATTTGAGTAACTCAATTCACTGATGGTGGGAAAAGATGTTGAGCATGTTACAGTATTTGATCTTGACCTCAACCTGGCATGGTTGAATATTGAATGAATAAATCCATTTGAAGATCCATAGATGCCCTCAAGAGTATTAATAGACATTGAAAGTGTTGACCTATGTTGTGTAATGCTGATAACATTACTGCAATTTTAACTGAACCTGAGAACATGAGAAGAGAGGTTTTTAACAAACCATGAGTTCTCCTTACCAAAGCAAATGTAGTTTTAACTGCTGTAACCTGCATCTTTATGGAGCCATAAGATATAGTTTTGGATAAAAAGCCAGAATACCAAACATCAAATATGGTTACTGAATAGAAAACGTAGCAGCACAATCTTAAAATTGTTTTAACTTTTATGTCGGAGTTTGTCATCCCTGTGAACGAAATCTCCAAATTGGTTGACAGAAGTGCTGACGATGGCAAGTATTGAGATATCGAGTCAGGAAGATGTACATTAATTCTGGAATTAGGCTTCATTATATGGGAGCTGAGTAAATGTTTGGACTATCAGTTTTGGTGCTCTAACAGATTCCAAATCTGGCCTCAGTTTGAACCAGTCTAGTGTTGCCTTGGTTTTTCTTAACGAAGATCGAACTTCGACCAGACTTCGGTATATTCAAATCTCAGGATGCTTCTTGTAGCTCAAGCTTCAAGTAAAACTATTGATATACGCAAATCGTTTAATGTACTATCTTAGCGTTTTAATCATGTATCATATTATATTTAGAGGTAGCACTGTATATGAAATTATCGCTGGCATTTATTTAGAACTGTATGTGAAAGTAGCAGCAACGTTGAAAAAGATAAAAGAATCCAGATGTGAAGAATATAAATAAAAATTTGTAGCTGTGAATCACTCCAGGCTTAATAGTCGACTTACAAAGTAATCAAGAAGCTCTGCTTTTTACGATCAAGAAGCAAAGGATGGATGTCAAGTGTTGGATAAATACACCGTTTTCAGGTGATCATCATAACTATCTTCCGCAGATGAAGTGGCCGCAATGGTGATAAGCTGGCTAAGGCCCCAATGAGACAACGTGTGGTATGTACGCCTCTGGTTTCGCATACAGGAGAGGAGTAGCCACACGCGGAATCTTATCCGCGTTTTCGAGAGATTAAATACTTTTAATATATATGATTTCTTATCAAGTACTCTTTCCGAAACACTCGCGGTGCTATCACTTCCATCATTGCTACTCAGACGTATAATGCAGTTAACAGGTAAAACTACTTCTTTGAACCGCGTAAAGATGAAGCAGAAAGGTGCAGGACTGTTGAACTGTTCTAATTACACTGGATCGATCCACCAGCACATATATATATAAGGGATGGGATGTGCCGAACTCAACGGATAACTGTGCCCAGGGAGCGCTACTTGGCCGCCAAGAACGCATGGCCCATGGAGCGTCATTTGGCCGCCAAGAACGCATGGCCTTCATTATGCCACTTTGGCAAACATTGGATGGCCAGATTGCATTGCTCTCTCACTGCGCCACTTGACACCCATGGAATGGCCAGAATGCATGGCTCTCACTGTGCCACTTGGCATCCATCGGACGGCCAGATCGTATGGCTCTCGCTGCGCCACTTGGCACCCATCGGACGGCCAGATCGCAGGGCTGAGAGAGCACCACTTGGAACACACTGAATGGTTAGATCCGAGGGTCCTAATAACGCCACTTGTGAGCCATCCAACGGGTCTCCAAAGCTTTCCGTACGCCCATATTCATCCAATTCAGTCTTTCCGTACGCCACTTGGTTTATAGTGCCACGTGGAAACATAGGGAGGACCCGATACGGGGTTTTCTCATCATGGTTTTGCGCCAGTCCCTCCCGATTGCCCACAGTTCTGCCATCGCCCATTCTATTCTATTGCCAGTGAGCTACTGTCACTTCCTCCACCCAAGTTTTCCTGCAACTTCCTCCACCCAAGATTTCCTGCAACAAACAAGGAATTCGTTCGACATAAAAAGCTAAAAAGACCTTCTTTACTATTTTCATCCCGCCCCTGCAAATGGGTAATGCCAGAACAAGGCAGTTTTCACAGATCTTGTATGAATTCCTGCATCACGGGAAATGCCCTGAAAATGCCCTTCCTGCATCACGAGAAATGCCCTGAAAATGCCCTGAGGATCCAACCAATGAAGAAAGGGGAAAGAGTCCACCAGATTTGTAACTGCATGAAGTTCCTGCAGTTTGCCAATGCTCTCTCTCAACTCCTGAGAAACAGAAGAATGAGGATCTGACATGTCTGTACCGAAGACCATGTTGCCCAACAGATTGATTGCGGTGTTGAAAGCAGTGTATCCAATATTTACACGCTTTTTGTCAACGACGACTACAAAGATCTGACGAATTGTATGATATACTTGATCGCTTCTGAGATGTTGCAGAGCTTCTAACTTCTTGATAGAGAAGAGCTCAGAAGTAGATATACGTCCGAGCATACGGAAGCGAGGTCCAATTTGGCCAAAAACCATTGAGGAGTGGGTTAAAGTCTTGCTTGCTTGTGTCAAAGGAGGTGGTCATGCGTCTTGAGAATTTCCTTTGCCATTGCGGGAGAGGAGGCCACCACTGTGGTTTTCATGCCGAGGGAGAGAGACATGCAGAGAGGCCCATATTTGGTAGCAAGATGGAACATAGATTCGTTGTGGTTGTAGTTACCCTGCAGCTCAAACAGATTTCCAACCATTGGCGGCTCGGATGATTCATCTGGTATTAACATTGAATCATACGCTGCCTCTCTGCTTCTCGATTCCTCTCATTACGAGTTGCAGGAGCTCTTCTCTTCAATTCTACATATTACAAATCTTCGATGGGAGCACCTGTCTCCTCATCAATAACGTAAACAAGACAAGCAACCCTCCATACCTCCGCCTCCACAACGTTACATTTTAGGTCACTGAGCACCGCAAATATTTCAGATGGTAAACTCGGACGGTCTGATCAGCTGCTAACTCCATGCCCACCGAATTTTTCAAAAGAAGAAGGCAGAATGGAAGTATTTGTTGTCAAGGTCTACAAAACAAAGAATGATTTTTCAAAAGAAGGCATAATGGAAGTATTTGTTGTCAAGGTCTACAAAACAAAGAATGAATATGAATGATTCAGTGCGTCCTTTCCTCTTATAAGATTCAAATATAAATATTTGTGTATTTCAAGCGTACCTTCTCAATGTACCCAATTCAATTATGCTTTCATCTGTAGTTCTTGTAGTTTTTTGTTGCCAGTATCATCTCATCTGTAGTTTTTTGTTGCCATTATCATCTGTGACATGGAAAAGAAGAAATTGTGAGCCTGGGAAGGACTAGAATAGAATAATGATAAGAGTATTAACCTACAAAAATAACAAAAACATTAATTACAAAATGATAAGAGTATTCACCTACAAAAACAACAGAAACATAATATCATTAATTACAAACATATCGTCCATGAACCATCTCCCATCTGAAGAAACAGAAGCCTTGTTGATATTAAGGTTCAAGTCTGTCAGCACTTGAACAGCCTCCAACAAAATACCATGCTTGTTTGCACTATCCACCTGTACCTGAAGAAGAAAAACCCCAAATTCAACTTCAGAATTACATGGCAAGGCATAAACCTTTCAACCTGAATACCTACCGGAGGGCCAATTCCTACTCAAACGCAGAGGCTGTTTTGATAGGGCAAATCATTGCTTAATGAAAAACTACCGTAATAAGTATGGAAGACGAGCTTCACCTTCACCAATGTTGTATGTCCACATACCGCAGCATTATCAATCACAACCCTGAAATTAAATAGTAATTAAAAGTCTATTCAACAGTAGTTTAATTGAAATAGAAAGTGTGTTCATTGGCTAACTAATCAAAATTCCCAAACAAAACAACAACAAAGTCTCCACATCAATTTATAATTTACAAACCATTTCCTCACATTCAAACAGGATGCAAAATAAACTACTAACCTCAGCGTATTCGCATCTCATATTCATTGTTTATCTCCAACGAAGAACTCCAGTCCATTCCTTCAAGAAAAGCTGGCATTTCACAGGTAAAGATCTGAAGGGTATATCGAGCAAATTCCCTCCTGGATGGAAAGACTTTCTTCCTTGAATGGTTGCTTCTATGGCATTGTTTTGTCTAGGGAGAGAGAACATTCCTAGACTTGGTCTCTGTTTTTGATGTTGTATTTTTTGAAGAGTCTTTCTACAGGCAGGGCAATTTTGATGTTGGCCTCGGTGTTCATTATCATTTAAGCCTGTGAAAAAGGTAGTCTCAGGTAGAGAAACAGAAGGAGTTCTTTGAATAGTTCTTCTGTCTTCAGACTGAACAGATGGAGAACGAGGAAGTAAGGAAAATGCAGGGGCAGGTGTAGAAGCTGGTTCAATATATCTGAAAGAACTAGTTTGTCTGTTGAATCTGAGAGGCTTAATAATTAAGGCACTTCGTGCTGCATCTACATTTCTAAGCTCATTGTATCTTATCTCTCAGTTCTGAGGATACTTAATTTCAGTCCAGTCAAAGGTAACTGGTTGGGCTTTCTTTGATTTGTCCTGTTCCACCATGCTCAGCAAGTGTGAACTCTGATGGACATGAGAACGGAGAGGAGGAATGGTATCATTACCAAACCGGACATAGACTAAACTCTTAAGTTGAATTATTTTAGAACCAGTCATCATGGAAAAGCCCTGTGGCAAGATATAGGCTTTAAGCAAATCATATATGTGCGGATAATCTAAACTAACACTATATTTCAAAAAGATGGTACCAAACGCTAGACCATCATGCAAAGGGGTTGTAAAGCCACCTATGATAGCGTCCGCAAACTGAGTATGACGGGTGTCTACTGCTACACACAGAGAGGAAACTGGTAGATATGGGTGTACTAAAGGACCAAGGCTGAGCTTAATAGCTCCAAGATGTGCATATTTGTATCCTTGTTTCTTAGCCCAATCAATTTGTCTTTTTTCTAACAGGTTGATGTGAACTGGCTCTTCTGAGTCAGTGAAAGAAATATCAACTGAAGAAACTTTAATATGTGTGCAAGCTATGTATTCCCTGAAAGATAATTTATAAACGTCTTTAGGTAAGATGGCTGGAAGTTGCCATTCAGAAGAAGGATTTGTATTTTCAATGTGTATTATAGATGATGTATTATCAGAAGAGGAACATTCTACAAAAGAGGAGCGTCTCTCGGCAAGAGATACTGTATCATTATCTTCTTGTTGACAGTTTAGTAGAGAGTGAGAAGCAATATCCATCGAAGGATCCATTTAATGAAGGTTCAGACTCACTTTTGGTCAAACTAAAATGGGATTTATGGCACCTAACACAACGACCGATACCCTAACAATGACCACTTAGAAACCCTCAGGATTATCTTCGATTACTCAACAAGTCATTTCCACTTGTCTACGGGGACATTACTATACTAGCACAAGATCAACAGAGAAATATAAAAGCAAAGATTCATGCAAGAGACTTACAAGTTTAATTAATGCAGAATAAACTGATGCTGGCTCTGATACCAAGCTGCCAGCGATCGACCATCAGTTCACATTCATCATCATCAATTTAGATACCAAATCCTTTTTCTTTATTAATATCCTTCTAGCTTCAAAACATTATAGACTTGAAATTTACAGACTCTAACAGCGATCGACCATCAGTTCACATTCATCATCATCAATTCAGATACCAAATCCTTTTTCTTTATTAATATCCTTCAAGCTTCAAAACATTACAGACTTGAAATTTACAGACTCTAATATGCAGATCACCTTCGGACTGCGAAGGTCGTCACTGCAAACACATATAATACCTAATCAAAAGCTTTTGATGCAATCTTATAGCTCAAGGCCAAGTCGCAGAGCATATGCTTTTGTTACAGACGCAGATCTAAGACACTTCAGAACTTTCTGATGCAGTGTTATAGCGGAATGCCAACCTGCAGAGCATACTCGTCTGATTACAGACTATTATACTTTGAGTTTCTGGTGTGATCTTATAGCTCAAAGGCCAAGTCGCAGAGCATAATCCTCATACAGACGCTAAACTTATGTGCAGAGCGGACTACTTGCTCAATACACAGACTCGACTTGCAGACACTTGCAGAGCGGACTACTTGCTCGATGCAAACAACACACTGAGAATGAGGCCTAAGGCCTTTATTTATACATTTTCGAACCGGTGGTCCGGTGAGCTATGACCGATAGTCACAGGTCAGTCGGTAGATCCGGTAATAAAACTGACACCTAAAGGTCAAAACCGAATCATCTGGGGCGACAAGTGGGGACTACCATTTGTCGTTATCTCGTCCCTTAATTAGCTTGTGGCATTACGGGGACCCGGAATCTTCTTTTCTCACAACATGACTCCAACAAACTTTACACTGTGGAGCAAAACTGGCCCACGGCAGCAAAATCCTAACTATTACAAGGTGGAGCTTTAATTTGGCCCACGTCGGAAACATTGTAGGACAAGGCTGGCCTACTCAGCCTTCGGATATGGCCCACCACTACTTCCACTTAATCATAGCCATCACGTCCTTGGAAACATGCACAATCTCTATAGCCATCAATATCAATTCCGCCACATGTACACCCGAGCATTTCATCTCCGTCAGAATCATAGATAAATTTGGAGTCCTCCATATAAGGTGGTTGTTCTACAAATTCAGGTGGATTATAGAGCTGATCTCCGAAGCAACGCTCTATGTCAGAGCCATGAAATAAAGGGTTTGGTCCATACAAATATTCACTTCTAAAATGGGATTCAACTTTGTAATTTAGAGGTGTTTGTCTGGTTATGATTTTAGAATGTTTGGCTTTACCCTTTTCATCCTTCATGATAAATTTTTGAGTTACATAAATTTCATGGTCCAGGGGTTTATAAGATCCACCTTCATGGATTAGCAAGAATTTGAACCACTGATGGTTCTGATCTGCTATTTGCATATCTGCTTCCATATGTGCTATAAAGTTAGCATGTCTGTTATTCCAGTCTATTCTTGGACAGAAGCGATCCAGGAGTATCTCAGTCCAACCGGTCCAGGCTCTATTTCTCAGATTTGAAGGATCAGCACAGATGATGACCTTCCCTTGCTCTCTGCAGAACTGCAAAATGAGACTGTAGTTGTGCCAGGAGAGTCTTCCTTGGCCAAGATCAACATACCAAACTTCTCCTTCTTTTTCTCGGTTGCAGTCAATCCAGACATCACGATCTTTAATGAGCTTTTCTCTGGCATTATGAAAGCTGAGGAAAGCTCCTTTTTCCCATCTCTCCAGAATATCCACCTTCAAGGGAGAAGACTGAATTCTTTCAATGGTGCAGAGGCCGAGAAACCTCTCAGCTTCTTCTCTCGGGGTTGCTTCCAGTAGTTTTCGCCTTACTTCCTCTGGTAAAACATCTTCCCATTGATAAAGATATACTTCGCCTTTAGGCGTAGGGATGATAGAAGTAACTGATTGGTTGGATAGAGCTTTGCTGCTACCTGGTCTGGAGCTAGAACTGGAAGCTCCGGATGAAAACATGTTTAAACCAGGAGGCTGTTGTTGAGCTGATTCTATGGTTAACATATCAGCCAAACAATTAAGATATCCAGGCTTATAAATAATTTCATAATCAAAATTACTAAGCCATAAAAACCATTTTAATATCCTACTGTTGTTTTCTGCCATTAAACTTTCATTCTTCAAAATACCAAGCATGATCTTGAGGTCTGTTCTAATAATGAATTTTAAGGGTTTTAAGAACAGACGAAAATGCTGAGCTGTCTTTTTGACAGCCAAAATCTCTTTGTGGCTTGATGGATAGTTTAATTCTGCTGCTTTAAAGTATCCAGATCCATAACCACAGATATGTTCTCGGCCATTAATAGCTTCTAGTAATACTCCTCCCCATGTTTGAGAAGAGGCATTTGTTTCAATTATCAAGCTACCAGTTCCAGTAGGCAGAGACAGAGGAGGCAGGTCCAGAATTTTTCCTTTTATCTTATGGACTGCTTCAGACATAGCTGCTGACCACTTTGGCGGATTCTTCTTGAGCCTTTGCTGTAAAATAAAAATGTCAGCTGCTTGACCCTTATAAAAAGGTCGGATATAATTCAGAGATCCAAGGAATCTCTGCTGCTGGGTCTTGTCCAAAATTTCATTAGGAAAACTTTTAAAACATTGCAGAACATATCCTTGGAGAATAACTTGACCCTTCTGGATCTTGAATCCAAGATATTCAATTTCTGTTTTTCCTATCTCCATCTTTGGCTCGGACAGAACTAACCCATGTTTGAAGACTAACTCATAAAACTTCTGCAAGTGCTTCTGGTGTTCTTTGAGCGTCTTGGAACAGATGAGTATGTCATCAATGAAAACTAATGCCCAACTGAAATCACGGAAAATGTCCTCCATTCTTTTCTGAAATTCAGAAGGTGCATTATTAATTCCAAAAGGCAGCACTTTCCACTGGTATTGGCCATGGGGCACTACAAATGCTATCTTAAAACGATCTTCAGGTATTATGCCAATTTGATAGAATCCTGATTTTAGATCAAATTTACTAAAGATCGTGCAACCCGTGATTCTCTGCAACAGGCTGGCTTTGTCTGGCAGAGGATACCTTACCTTTTGTAAAGATGCATTAAACGGCTTATAATTCACAACCAATCTATGTTTTCCTCTTTTCTGCTCAGAGTGTTTATTGACTACAAATGCCCTACATGCCCAAGGGCTCTTTGAAGGTTCTATTAATCCTTTTGCTAACAGTTCTTTTATCTCTGCATCACAAAACTGTCTTTCTGAGGGAGACATAAGTGCTGCAGAGGCTTTCATAGGATTTATGTGCTGAAGAGGGTCATACGGGAGAGAAACGAAATACTTCTCCCTAGTCCAGAATGCATTTGGACTATCTGAGTAGCAATCTCTTTTCAACTTCTCTGAAATGTATTTCAATGTCTTTTCTCCATGGACATCAAAGAAAGCTTTACATCGCTCCATTTTCATTAACTGAGCTCTATTAGGAACATGTATAGGCTTGACCTCAGTTATTATACACTTAGGAACATATCTAAAAGATATAGGGAGAGAGACAGTCTATCCATTCAAAATACAGGTAAACTTCATCTTCTTATGGTCTACCAAATAAGGACTTACTCTATGAAGAAATTCCGCTCCTAAGACACAATATTCACTCAGGTCATCCATTCTATACACAGTCAATTTATCTGGTATGCCGTTAAGATTTACAGGAAACAGTTCGGCTTTAGCTTGGAGAGGAACTGGGGTTCCATTTATTGTTGTTCCACCATCAGTGGTCTTTTCCCAATAAAAGGATGGCAAAGTAGAACCTCTAGCTAAGTTTACTTGGCACCCTGAATCTATCATAAAATTGAGAAAATAAGGTTTATATTCACAAGGATGAAAATGTATAGGAATATACACTTTAGGGCCTGAAAGCATAGAGAGGCTAGGATTAGGTGGAGGTTCAAGTTCAAGCTCAGGTTCAGGAGATTCTTCTCTGGTGCTTTCAATGCTCAGAGTACTTTCATAGTGCTTGCTTAGATCTTCATCTGAAGATTGATCGCGCTCTGTCTGAATTACTTTTACTGCATTCTTCAGATCTTCAATTTCAGCACAGAGTTGCTTCAGTTGCTGCTGTTTTTCCCTTATTTGTAACCTTAACTTGGCTTCTCTGTCTAAACGAAACTTTTGCCTTTCTGAATGTCCTGTAGGATAGTTATGATAAAGTTCTACAGGTCTATAAGAAAGCGAGGTTACATATTCAACTTTATCCTTTCCTTTTGACTGCTCAAGCTGTCGGAGCAATTGTTTCTTGGCTTCCCTAAGATTTGCTCTTTTCTGATACTCATAAGGCTCAATATCAGAAAGCTGTAAATCTATTGCAGCAATTTGTTTTTCAATCTCTTGATGTCAGGCCAAAGAGAACATATTAAGAGCAAAATTGAAATCAGGGACCTCATACCCCCCCCAAATTTGGTTCTGACTTGGAGTCGGAAGAGGAGGAGGAAGGAGCAAATTTGTTCAAGGCAGGATGAAGATCAGAATCTGATTCGCTGGAAGAATCAGAATCTTCAGAAGGAAGGAAAAGGACTTCTCCGGAAGGAGGCTCATCTTGTTCTGGCTGATCCCACCATTTAGGATCCAAATTATCACAGAAAGCGGCTAACTTGGGCTTATGTTTTTTCTTTGGACAGTTATTAGCCCAATGACCATATTTACCACAAAGAAAACAGGCTTTACTATCTGCTTGATATGGACGGTGTTTGATGAACTTTCGGGCAGCCTTTTTAGGAAAATTCTTGTGGTGCTTGGGTTTATGCTTTCTGGTATACTGCAAGGGTTTATCAGGGAAATGATAGCGAGGAGCGCTGGTATAAAACCCTTTAGACTTCTTCTTATGGCATTTGCATGAAGATTGCAAATGACCACGGTTGTGTTCCCCACAACCCCAATCAGGCATTTGTGCTACATTCTTGCAGAAAGATGGAGTGAACATAATCTGATGCCTTTTAAAATCTTTGGAGACTCGTTTCTCCAAACAATGTTCCTGCCATGTCGCAAGAATATGATGATGAAGCTGTGCTATAGACAGATCTCTGTAATTTATGTTTTTATCCTTTAGATACTGTTCTACAGCGTCTGGGACATGACCTGGAAAGCTACGCAAGTAGTGCTTCAAATAAGCAGGATCAGTAGCTTTACCTGAATGAATCAACAACTTCTGCATATAGCAGAAATAGGCTTCGGCTTGTGAAAGATTGCATAGCCGATCTGACATAAAGAGTGATGATAAATGTTCTGTGTCATCTATCTGATCATCACCATGAAACTGTTTTCCAAGAGCCCTTAAAATTTGTTGATCAGCATCATTTGCTAACAACATCTCATTTCTTGCCTCAGCAGGGAGAAAACGCCACCAGTCTGATGCTAGGCCTGAGAGGCCTGCAACTATTAAACTCCCTAGATATTGACCAGTCAAAGAGGAATTTTTCGTTCTTTGTGCAATCGTCCAATGAAATAATAGAGTGATTGCAGTCTTTATCTCTTCTCTTGACTGACATTGGATGTTCAGAACAGGATGTTCTGGCATCTGAGATATGATGTTACTAACGGAATTAATACCAAAACTTGTGTTGAACTGCGGAGCAGTCAATGCAGAAGGCATAGAGGTATCATTCTGAGCTGAGGATTGGGGAATGTCAAATGCTTCAGTTTTTATTGTATGTGCTGACATCATTTGAAGATATTTGGGCTCAAGGGTAGGTTTGCAGGATTTAAAGAATCCTAGCCAGTCCTGGACTTCTTCTAAGTCCGCTTCGTTCTGACCAAAGTCAAACTCTGGTCTATCATCTTCTGTTTCCGCACTAAACATACCGAAAGAAAAACTTCTTTCCAGCTGAGGTTTGGCAGATTTCTTCTCATATCCCTGAGTGGCTAATGCAAAAGCCATAGGACTTACCTTTGGAACTCTGGTTTTAAGGTTATTCATCTGAACTATGAGTTCTTCAATTCTCTCCAATCTTCTTTCTATTTTAACTACAGCTGTAGAGACGACAGCCTTAATTTCCTCTGAATCTGACAAAATATGGTTAAGCAGATCCATCTTTGCCTCTAGGAGGGAGACCTTATCTTTTTCATCAAGGATAGAATTTTTGATTTGCAACAGATCTAGTGCCATATCGTCTAGGTTTTGGGCTGTAAGCTTGTGCTGCAGATTTCCCCAATTTGCTAGTTTTATTTCATCTGAGGTAGACTGATCTACTCCAGAAGACTTATGAGGGAGAAATTATTTTTTAGTATTCCCATCAGATGAGTATTGTCTGAAGGGTATATCGGGCAAATTCCTTCCTGGATGGAAAGACTTTCTTCCTTGAATGGTTGCTTCTATGGCATTGTTTTGTTCGAGTCCTTTAAGTTTGAGTCTCGACAAAATGCAACACTGTCTGTCGGTCTGCGGCCTTCGACTCCAGCGCATCAAACGCGGACTCCATTCCTCCTTCGCAGACTGTCTGTCGGTCACACCTCTGGAAGGTTCGAACCCTCGAATAACGGTTCACTTTTGAAAATTTGTTGCCGAATAACAATTGTGTTGGGGATTTTTTCTTTTCTTTTTAAATGAATACATCTGGCCGATGTTGAAAACCGATGTTGAAGCGCTTCCAGCAAAGCTGAAGGAAGCCACGGGAGAATACAGGAAAATGGAGAGGCGGACACCTCAGTGGCTTCCATGGATGCCAAACCATGTCGACAATTGAGAGAATGAGGGTTTATTCTTGAACAATATTTGCATGCACATTCTTTTTTACACAACAGCAGTGGCTGCCATTCGTTTTATGCAGCAGTCAGGGAATGACCAGTCTTTAGAGCTTAAGCTTAATTTGGTTTAATGGAGCAGGGTCGAAGAGATCGTGAATTCCGTTGCATGTCTTAAACGTGGCGGTGCTAGTTTCCTAATTCAGACTCCCATACCTTGCATCATGCATGGATTAAGTGTGGAGGTGGCGATTTATATGGGGATTGTGGATTCTGATGTATGACTTCAACCTCGTGGCACTTTTTTATTTATACTTTTCTTTATTCATAGGCAATTCATAGGCAATAAGTGTTCTTATTGAGTTTATTTATAGGCAATAAGTGTTTTTAGTGTTTTTATTGAGGACAGGGGATTCCTTTCTGCATAGCTTTAATGTGGTGGATACAAGAAAGGGATTTTAAATTGCAATAAGAAGCTAATTCTGGTTTTTTTATCTAATATTAAAAGGTAGGTAAAGGGAGTTTAGAAGGGGAAGGCGATAATGAGGCAAGCAATAAAAGTAGCTTCGAGGTTGTAAGTGCTTTCTTATCCAATATTAAAAACAATATTAAAAGGTAGGTAAAGGGAGGTTAGAGGGGGAAGGTTATACTGAGGTGAGGCAGGTAATAAATATAGCTTCGAGGTTGTAAAGCAATGTGTCTAGCATATGATCATAAGTAATGCAAGTTCCAGAGGGTTTTTATACACTTTTCTCTTTCTACAATAGAGGCATGTGCTCACGGCACTCCATTGAATTTATCCCTTTGATATATACAGTTTCCTGGTAATATAAATGGAAATATATATAGCTGCCTGGTAATATATAAATGGATATATAGCTTGGTAATATAGCTTCCTGGATTTCTGTAATATGCACTAGCAAGCAAATTGTGATTCGCAAGCAAACTTCAAAGGTTTCCGCAAACTTAAAACTCAAAAAATTCAATAAAATAAACCTTAAACATTATAGAATCCATTATTGCAACAAAACGACAACAATTATGCTTCATGTTAAGAAAAAGGAGTAACTACTCAACAAAAGAAAAACATTACTGGAACACCATTTTGGTTGCGCAGAACATTTTGAGAACCATATATATAATATATTTACGAAAGCTGCAAAGTCAGTGCCCCGTCGGCAATTACTAGATCTCGTAAGTGTCATACTGGAAAACAATACTTATTTTACTGTAACACCAAACATCACTTTTATGTTTCATTTATAGTTTCCTTAAAATCATCTTTTTACCATTATTTTCAATATTCAATCATATTTTTACCATTATTTTCAATATGCAATCATCTTTTTACCAAATTCTTATAAATTTTTTTACTTCCTTAAAATCTCAATCCCTACCATGCATAGGTAATAATAATCCTTGGAGTTTTTCCGTCTGACAAGTTGAAGGTTGCATACTTGTTTCCCATTTGTTTTGTTCACAAGCTCACAATATCACTTTAAAACTTGGAACCTAATTTCAAAGTGTAGATATTTATTCCCCCTATCAGAGACAAGGTGAGAAAATGCAAATTCTCTGTTGAAATTTCATTGTTTCTGACGTTCTTTCATTCATTCTTCATGGGTGTTGGGATCAACAAAAAATGCACCCCAATTACAATCATATTTCAATTCAACAATATTTGATACTCACAAACACAATAGTAAGTAAGAAAATCTTAAGAGGTGTTGAATTGATGCTGGAATTTATTTTTTTAATTTATATGCAAATTAATTCTGGCAATGGCTCCAATAGCACAAACTAGCTGCAATAGCTTCAATCTATGCTGAATATTATTCCAATCTTTAATCTAGTGACTTCTCTTACTTCGATAACAAAAATATGAGAACGATGGCGCTAATTTTTACACCGGGATGTGCAAATTACTTGACAATGGCTTCACTACTCCCTAACTCCATGGGTTTCTAGACATGGGTGGGCATAATCATAGGATCACTCTCTCGATCACAAGAGAATCCCTAAGGATTTTCTTTAATCAGTCATTTCTTTTACTTCAACCAATTCATTCCATGAACGAACTACCTCACCATCCAATACGTGCATGCTTCATGCCAAATAGGTATAAGAACATAGTATAATTCTTGACCATTTACTCTCACCCAGTGGGAAAACCAACTCTTTACCTTCTGCTACGTTCTAAATGGAATTTTGAGTTTTATGCCACAATTCCAATTACATGTAGCATTTTCATGTGTTTGACGCAATTCACAATGGCGTTCTCATGAACAAATTGGCCGTAGCAAAATAAGGAATTGATGTACTTACTAATGCCTTCACTTTCAACGCAATTCTCCAAATTTCACCACGACTCCTTTGAAATTTAGAAACGTGCTCTTATGTCTCTAACAAAATTGCATTTTAATAATCATTTTTCTTGGATCATCTTCACTGGCATGCTAATAGGCTAGGGCACGATTTTTTTTAGGGTTTTCTCATAATATGGTTCCAGAAATTCCCTCATGTTCAATCTCTTCGAAGACAAGAAGTATAAGCGTGAACTAGCAATATATCAACAAACTTGGCACAGAACAAATTCATTGATTTTTATTTGCAGCCAACATTTTTCTTCATTTATCTAAAATTTTATGCAGAACTTGGTCAAACCATTGATGAAAAATTTAAATCAAACTTATCTTTGAAATATTGAAAGGTATCTCCACGCTCTTCAAACTTCAATGGAAACATTAAATTGTGCCTTCTTCACTCATTGTCATATAACAATGACAATCCCATTAGATCATAACAATGTGCTATGATAACTACGGCAAGAACTTTATGTGCTCTGATATTGAAGTGCTCTAATATTTCTATTCTCATGGCCTCACCTATATTCACGAATTCTGAATGTTTAAGCGAGGGATCTTCTTTTAGTCTCTTAACAATGACTCATATCTCCATGCGAGTTTTTCTTCTCTCATACAATTCAACAAAAACTCCATCAACCAAGGCCACAGATCTTATGGTGCTCTGATACCACTGTTAAATCATCAAGAACATATGGAGCAAATAAGAAAGGGAAAATAACTAACAGAAAAGGCTCACAAATGTGTTCAATTAATCAATAGTACACAATGGTACACATATAGTCCATAATGTATAACTGACCTCTAACGGTATGACTGTTAGGGTAAGATAACAAACTTAGATTAGATATTTCAACAGAATGGAGAAAGATATTAAAAAGGGGCAACAAGGTCACAATTGTTGCAAGCTTCAGTGACATGATCAGAATCAAAATGATGGGATGATTCATGTGACACTTGTTGTATTCATCCGAAAGAGGCAAAATCCACACCGTGGGCAGTTAATGTTTATGGGCGTTGATAGCGAACATTTGCTATTATTGCTTCTTGTGCTTACCTCCATGACATCCTTCGGCATTGCTCAAGTGGCATCATTTCTATGGTGTCAAGTAACCGGTATGCCTCCCATGGTGCTAATTGTCACATCTATATGCCATGTGTCAAGATCTCTATGATACAAACACCTCATATGCCTCATGGACAAAGGGTCTATGGTTCCATGTGTCAATATATATATGGTACCAACACCTCATATGCCATGTGTTACAACTCATGACTCTTTGCCCCACATGGCATGGTTCATCAATGCAAGTGGGATCATTTCTATGGTGTCAAATGTCAAGACTCTATGGCTTCCAAAGCCAAGGTTTGGTACCAAGTGTCACACCTCGTTGCTTCTATTGCACAATGTTTCGCAATACTTTGCATATGCCATGGTTTATATGGGCCAACTGTCACAAATCCTATGGTGCTATGTGGACAGGGGACATTATTGGTACTAAATTTCACAATTTTATGGCACCTGAAAACCTCATTTATTTGGGGTCACATGTCATGTTTTGGACTAGTCAATTCCTAGCACCTATCATTGGAAATATAGCATGGCTTCATGGCATTGGGCACCCCATTGAATGAATTTTAAATCCCTCAAACAACAATGCCATTGTAGAGAGAAAGGATGAGGCTAAGCAATCACTAAATATAATAATAAGGAAAACCAACCATGTCCAACAATTTATTATTGGTATGTGTACCTTCTCTCACTGGGAGTCTTCTTCCTATCTATTCTCCAAAACAACAATATTATAGGGCCTTTTGGCACAACATTGTTTTGCATGAAACTTTTATTTTGTCAATCTAGCATAACTGAAGCACCGAACCTACAAACATACTATCAAAACAATAGAATATCATTTTGGGATACTACAATGGTATCAGATTATGTTCCTTTCCAGCTATGGGCTTGAATATGAATAGTAAATGAATCCAAAAGAAACTGCTTTTGTGACTTATAGAAGGACAAAGGGTAGGTACATCGAAGATCTGGAATTTGAAGGTATTCAGCTATAAGATACAAATTCAGACATGGAACCAATAGGAATACACTCTAATAGAGGCAAGGCAAAAGGGGAAGAGGAATATAGGTTGGCATTTCATAGCTTTAGTAGTGCACTAAATGACTAAAGGGAGGAAATAAGTATTGCATGCTATAAATAGGTTGGATTTTAAGCCAGAACATGGTTAGAATAGTATATCCATTTCACTTGTATATCGAGGATCCACCAGTTGCAGTGGGAAACATGCATACACCAATATGCAGAACACTCCTCACATATACAATAAACCATCCAGACCTACTATGCCTCATTTTTTGGAAAATGCTATTGAAGTACCCGCCATGGCAGCAGAACCTAGTGAACCATTTGGGGATTATCTACATGAATATAGAGATTTAGGAGATGAGTCCTATTTAGCTATGTCATTCTCAAATTTCTGCAACATGAAAAGCAGGTGCCGACCTAGGAATTTCAAGAGAGGGTTTAACCAAAAATGAGTTACAAAAAACTGTGGGCAGGTTGACCATTCCTAACTTTGATGGATATCGCAGTTGTTTGGTGAAGATATGGGTCCAAAAGTTGCATACTTATTTCCAAGTAAACCCTATGACTAACACTGACGCCATTAAATTGGCTACCTTATATCTGGACGGTGAGGCTCATGAGTGGTGGTACCATTGGATAGTGATGCTGGGTCACAACACCATTGGTTCATACAATGATTTCACATAGAGTTTCATGGAGCAGTTTGACAAAAGGGACCCTGACGATACATTTTAGAGAGTTAGCATAAATCAAACAGACGAGAAGTTTTGAGGACTTCATATTGGAGTTTCAAAGAATAACGGTTATGGTTACAGATGTGTCTGAGAGTAGGTTGGTTATGTTGTTTACAGAAGCTTTGAAAGAACCTTTATGTGGGTGGGTGAAAACCTACAAACCATCCACTCTACAGGATGCGATCAACAGAACCTGAGATCTACAAGATTCAGTTCCCAAGAACAGGTTCCTGTTTAAAACAAAATTCCCAATAAAAGACAAGAACAAGAAACCTTTCCAACAAGAATGGCCAAAGAAAAATTGGGTGGATGACAACACTAGGAAGGAACTGAGAAGGAATAAATTGTATTTCACTTGTCAGGAACCATGGATACCAAGTCATAGGTGCGTAGGGAAATCAAAGGCACACTATATAGAAGTATATTCATATAGTAAAGGGGATGAGTCGGAACAGGAAACAACCGAGGAACCACTCACCATATGTCTATCAGGATGACTCCTTTCAAACATTTATATGGCTATGAGACACTAAACTTTGCATATTTAATTTTCGAAGATAGCAGAGAACCCAAGGAAACAGATTGGGTACAGGACAGTCAGGATATTCTAAAAGTGTTAAAAGAGAATCTATAGGTAGCTCAAAACTAGAAAAAATTATATGCAAAAAGACAGAGGGTCGAGCGTAACTTTGAGGTGGGAGAATTAATATATTTACGGCTACAACCTTACAGACAATCTTCACTCAAGAAAAAAGGGGTGGAAAAATTGAAACCCCGCTTCTATGGTCCTTACAAAGTAGTCAGAAAGGTTGGAGAAGTGGCTTATGAACTAGAGCTTCCAGAGGAGAGTAAAATTCATAATGTATTTCATGTATCAAATCTCAAGAAAATATTAGGGAAACACATTTCCCCATCCACTGAATTTCCTCCCTTAGATGATGAAGGGATTTTAGTATTGATTCCAGAAATAATTCTGCAGGTGTGGGAAAGGAAACACAGAAAAAGGGTAATTCAGGAATACTTGGTAAAATGGAAAGAATTACCTATTGAAGAATCCACTTGGGAAGGAAAACAAGTATTGCAACATCCTAGTTTATAGTTGATTGAGGACAAGCAATTGCAAGCAGGGTGGACTATAACGTCCTCTTCTACTTAAGAATCGAAGACACCCACTAAACTATTTAATTCCCATAGGTTCGAGAGGGTATTATGGAAAAATGGAATTAACCAAGGACAGGTAATACCAAGAGAAGAGTAGAGCAGTTATTCAGTATTATTAAGTCACCAGTATATTAAAGAAAGCCTTATTTCTTCAATCTTAAAGTCAACAAGCGAATATAATTGCATGCATGCAAAAAGTAAGTGAAAACCCTTAAAGTGACACGCAAACCCTAAAATTACATGCTAAAGCTATATAAGAAGGATAGTTGGACCAAAAAGAATATATATGATTATTATTATTGATTTTGGTATCTAGAACAGCAACAACAGGTGCCACGGCAGCAAGTTGGGGTTGGAGGCGAAGGTCTTCAGGTAACAAGGGGTTTCAGCAGTGAAATCTATCTTCTTTAATCACTTCAGGATATATCATCCAGATCTATCGTCATTTATTCATCCTCTTCTTTATTCTTCGTTCGATCAATCAACAGTCAAAGAGATAGTTTATTGCAGGTGCAATTTTCACTTCCGGGGAACAGTTGGAAATCCTAGATTTTTTTGCTAGACTTCAGGAATCCAGTAAAACTTCTGAATGATTCCACCATTCTTCTCAGCATGGATACATCATCATATTGGGTGATTATCAATCCACTCTAGGCACAATCAGAGCCTCCACCATAAAAAATGTGAGGAAGGAGTGCATCACCCATTCTGGAGAAGAACAATTTGCTAGGGCACAAAAGGAGGTCAAAAATTCTACATGTACCTTCCTATCTCATTGAAGGACCTATACTATCCTTCCTAGCAAGTTTCAGCTTCATCGACAACATATTGAATCCAAAACATGAAAAAAAACATTGGAGAATGTGTTTTTCCTCAGTTGGTCGTCAACTGCTAGAGAGCAGCACTACATCTTTCGCTACATGCATGGCTCGCATGCCTCCCATATCTCGACGTACTATCAAAATTATTATTAGTGGTATGTGTACCTTCTCTCGCTGACGGTCTTCTTCCTATTTATTCTTCAAAACAACTATATTATAGGGCCTTTTGTCATGACATTGTTTTGCATGCAACTTTTATTTTGTCAATCTAGCATAACTGAAGCACAGAACCTACAAACATACAATCAAAAAAATAGAATATCAATTTGGGATACTATATTTTTCCATTCGGTGATGCAGTACCTTTTGTAATACCTTCAACCCTTCAAAATATAGGGGAGGAGAGAAGGTAGTTGTGGTACCTAACAAGGAGAACCTAGATAATGCCTACAAACGAGTCATGAATGGTGATAATAAAAAATAGTGTCACCTTTGAATTGCTTCAATAGCCTATAAATAGTAAAGAATCCCTAGTCTAGAAATATCAATTTCACGAAATAAAACACACCACAATCCACGCGTAATTTGATAAATGGATGGAAATAACTATCAATGGGAAATAATAATAATAAAAAATATACCCATAGATCTTAGTTTAGGGATGTATTGAGGTTTATAACACATATTTGATAGTGTATGCATCCAATACTTGCTCATTACTTGATCACTGGTAACTCCAGTTTTTTCACATTTCTAGTAACCTACAAATTCCAAACTCTTTGTTTTCACGGAGTTGTTGTCAGGTTATGGGTGCAAAAACATTGGATATTGGCATCCTAAGTTTGATATTGGTACCTTCAATTTTTTAGATACCATGATAGTTTTATGGTTGCTAATCCCAAGGATCCTCCTTAATTGATACCATGATAGTTTTATGGTTGCTAACCCCAAGGGTTGTCAATTGGTAGACGCTCATGTGAAAGCTCACATAGGACTCAAGATCAAATCCCATTGAGTCCCTTGGGGTTACCAGTTTATATTCCATCTAGTGATTACCATCATCCTCCATCCTCAAAACCATGGAAAAGGGGGAAATCTGCATAACCCACCCCAATCCTCATGTAACATATTGAAAAATCCAATGTCCAGGTTGTAGATTGGTTGTGGAGCCCACTACAATGAACTAGACAATCAATGTATGAACTCCAAGACTCAAAGCACTATCCATGAAAACCTAACCTCTTATGTTTCTCTTGTCTAAGAAAGAGACCCCGAGAATATGTCCATGAAAACCCTAACATCCTTCGTGTTGTTCTTGTCTATGAAATAGATTCGAAGCATCCCTATGTGTAAACCCTAACCTTCTTCCTATTTTTTTCCTCGCAAAGAGACTCAATGAATTCATCCATGTAACCCTAAGCTTCTTCCTATTATTTTTCTTAGAAAGGAGGCCAGATAATGAAAGATGCAATGATAGGCTAAGCAAGGAAACTGTGCTCTTGAAAAGATAGGTTCTCCAAAGAAACAAGTCTCAACCAAGGAACCTCCTTCTTGAGCTTCTTAATTACTCCCCATCTCAATGGATTGGCGCTTTCTAGTGCTTTAACACTTTCATTATGTTAGGTTCGTTTTCTTTCTTTTAGGCATTCCTTGGGGATGTATTTTTGCCTCCCCCTTGTCATCTTTGTCTATTGTATTCATTTTACAATTCCATGCATTAATTTGATCTTTATTGAACATGAATATTTATATTAAATTTAATCAAGTATTATACACAAAATATTATGTATATATATATATATATATATATATAACCCTAAGGAAGATTTAAAGGTCACTAAATTCATTTTTTTCCTATGATTTTTTTTAAGGATTCATGACATGCATGCCTACTCATTCCCTCTTTCTATTTTTTCCCCATTAACAAATTGACCTCCACAATCATGTTGGTCTAGTCCCCTTGATAATCGTAATTAAACACAATTACCGGATTCGTCCCTAGGATTATCCACACCCAAATCAGATTCTCGAATTCTTCCACCTCATTTTGACTAATATAGAGTTGTTTACGTAGGATAATGCAAGATAATTAGGGTTAATTAGGGTTAATTATGGTTAGGGTTTCGAATCCCTGATTCCTAATTTTGGGATGACTGGCACACTCGTATCGAATTCTTCAGTCAATTCCGATTGCACCCTCATTCGTGTAACCTTGTAATTAAGCAATCAACTACCACTTAGGATCTCATTACCTTTGCACCTTCACCCAACCCAAGACTTGTCAAAGCTAACCTAAAATGAAACAACACTCCCCCTAGTGGCACTCATGGCACCTAAAGTAACTACTTCTAGGTTTGAACTTGCAATTTCCCATAGTCTATTTTCCTGCTCTTTTTTCTATAGATCGTATGTCTACTTAGTGGGAACACCAAATCACATTAATTATTGTTACCAGACATAGAAACTCAATATCTTATGAAAAATATGATTTTCAAATTTTCAAAAACTTGAAATTAAATTTAAACTTAAAGAAGAAAAATATAAAATTAATTACCATTTTACGCAATATTACATACATAAATCTTTTATTATTAAATATTAAAACATTTATAAAAAAAAATCATAAACTACTATAAAGTTATAAAGTCAAAAAACTTTTGATTAGAAAGAGAAAAATGTAGTGTACGCAAGGGTTGATGTTACATTACTTGTTAGTAATATATTAGTGGTATCTTGTAACAACTATTTTGACAATGATCAAGGTGTGAAGAGGGAGTCCAAAATGATGTGGAGGTGCAACATGCTCCTGCATGGTGTGCCTCCATTCTACTGTAGTTTGAAGAGATGTTGGCGAGTGTGCTTTGTACATTCGCTTGGTGCAAGGTGAGAGCAACGAGATGTAGACATCAAAGGGATGTGGTAGGAGACATATAGGGTATTGAAAGAAGGACATTAGGTATCAAGGTTGTGAAAAAGTAGAAGGGAGATTTGTAGCAGGGGTTAGGGTTTTGAAACATGCAAGGAGACGTTGATGTCATTTCAAATATTCGTGGGCATGCTCTTCCCATAGATGGGGTTTGTCAATTGTTGTTATTTAATAAATTTAAATATCGTTGTGTAGTCTTTAAGCAAA
This sequence comes from Pseudotsuga menziesii, assembly GCA_001517045.1. Classification (NCBI taxonomy): domain Eukaryota; kingdom Viridiplantae; phylum Streptophyta; class Pinopsida; order Pinales; family Pinaceae; genus Pseudotsuga; species Pseudotsuga menziesii. The sequence goes on along the minus strand of LPNX010838231.1, from coordinate 25,409 downwards.
CTATTGTGTGGCATTGGCGACGTAAAGATTGGTTCTAACTCAAGTGGTTGTGGGATAGAGTGTAATCCAACCCCACCAAGTTCTATTCCCCTAAGTGACACGTTGAGTTATAATGAGTGTATTGTTGTAATGGATTTAAGCCCTATTGTTAACTTAGCCTTGTGCCCTAAATAATATAGTGTTTACCCTAAGTACGATCCTTGAAATGAGGGGGAGGAAATACCTAGGGGATTTCCCCAAGATAATTTACCTAGAAATGAAAGGCATCAATAAACATGGTTAGCCGAATGTGGAAAAAACTATTGTTTATGTATGAATTTTTTTATTATTATCATGGGTTACGATAACACTCAAGTTTATTTGACGCAACAAGCCTTTCATTGTTGGATGGAATGAAAATTAGAATACCAAATAAAAATGGAAACAATGTGTAGGCAGATTAGTAGTTTCCCTCTGGGTTATATCTATGTGCATACTTGAAAGGATATCCCTACTGTTTCTAAAAGAAGGTATATATGGGTTTCTGCAAGCTTGGAGAGTCTAGTTGAAAATAACTAATGTTGAACACAGCTTGATGACTTCAAAGGGAATCAATGTAACCATAATTAACTAGCATGCAACTAAGTAATTGAGAAACTTAAAAACATAACAAAATCACAACTTAATTGTTTGCAAATGAAAAAATGTAATATTGTGTACACTCGACAACTGGTTACATTACTATTTTTTGTAGCTTCACATCATGTATATCCATATGACCTTGGATTTAAAAAACATTTATAGCTCCAAGGCCTTTTTCCATGTGTATGTCATTATCTAGTACACAAATTCACGCTACAAGAAGTAACAAGTAGCAAAGGGTTGCCTCCTCCATGGCATTAATTTTATCAGCTAGGGACATGCTTACATCTGGCCATTCAAACAAAAGGTCTATGAGCTCAAACAACTACCTACAAAATTAAAGAAAACACCTCTATAGGAGCATGAGATCATTTAAGGTCACATGAAAAGATTCTTGATACTTTTAATAAGGCATATATTGATGATGGGATTTCATTCCAAATTAATACTTCCTCTATCAATCCACTATGCTAAATCTGTACTTTTAATTATTTTATGGAGAAATGTATTAAAGACTAAATTTTACTGCGCACACTTGAACAAAAGGAAGAATGAAGGATGGATTTCACCATTATACATTGATAAAACACATGGAGATAAGGTAACAGAGACAAGGTTTCATTTTTGTCATGGTTTCATTTTTGTCATGGTTGCATGAGTAAATTGTCCTAACACACCATGCACTATTTACTGTGGCACATTTTACAATATGAGGGCATAATCACAATATCAAGAGTCAAGTATGCTACCTCTCCTGAAGTGAGATGCAATCCATTGCAAAGGAAGGATTGTAATATGACAAGTTAATGGTCACACTGCAACAAAACTTAGTTCTACAATGTTGGTGTAGTGCAAATGTGGTCAACGAGACTTAGGAAGGTAGAGATCAATAGGTGTAGAATTGAATCAAAGGGTATACATGCAAGAATTTATGCTTACATTTGCATAGTAAACTCCCAGACATCATAGAGTAGTGATAAGAAAGATCACAGTCACAAAACTAAATGAAGAAATGCATATCATTTGTAAGGCAATAAAAACCAGTAAACCACTTAAAGTAGTGGAACATTTTACCAAGAAATGCATACACGAAAAAAGACACCATTCATTCAACATAAACGCATGTAGATGGTATAGTGAGAAAATCAATGGTTGTTTTTCTCTCAAGGAAGGAATATGATGCAAGAGGTTGTTTTAACAACTTTAGCATATGTTGTCAGTTTCTCTCAAGAGCACAACAAAAATTATTATGACGTGGTTATGAATTTTCTAAAGCCATAGCCAAATGCAACTCTATGTTGTATGCCAAACACATGTGATGCATTATCCCAGATGGAGCATGAGATCATTTAAGGTCACACCAAAATATTCCTGATACTTTAAATAAGGCATATATTGATGATGAGATTTCATTCCAAATTAATACTTCCTTTATCAATCCACTATGTTAAATCTCTTCTTTTAAGGATTTTATGGAGAAATGCATTAAAGACTAAATTTTACTGCGCACACTTGAACAAAAGGAAGAATGTTCGCATGAATTTAACCATTGTACATTGATAAAACACCTATAGATAAGGTATTAGAGACAAGTATTCATTTTTGTGATGGTTGCATGAGTAAATTGTCCTAGCACACCATGCACTATTTACTGTGGCACATTTTACAAGATCGGGGCATAATCACAATCTCGAGAGTCAAGGATGCTACCTCTCCTCGACTGAGATGCAATCCATTGCAAAGGAAGGATTGTAAGATGACAAGTTAATGGTCACACTGCAACAAAAATTAGTTCTACAATGATGGTGTAGTGCAAATGTGGTCAACGAAACTTAGGCAGGTAGATATCAATAGGTGTAGAATTGAATCAAAGGGTATACATGCAAGAATTTGTGCTTACATTTGCATAGTCCACTCCTAGACATCATAGAGTAGTTCTAAGCAAGAACACATTCACAAAACTAAATGAAGAAACGCAAGTCATTTGTAAGGAAATAAAAACTAGTAAACCACTTAAAGTAGTGGAACATTGTACCAAGAAATGCATACACCAAAAAAGACACCATTCATTCAACATAAACGTATGTAGACGGTATAGTGAGAAAATCAATGGTTGTTTTTCTATCAAGGAAGGAAGATGATGCAAGAGGTTGGTTTAACAACTTTAGCATATGTTGTCAATTTATCTCAAGAGCACTTCCAAAATTATTATGATGTGGTTATGACTTTTCTAAAGCCATAGGAAAATGCAACTCTATGTTGTTTTCCAAACACATGTGATGCATTATGCTAGATGGACTTGTTTTGCAAGAAGATAAATTTAGAAATGAAGTTTAAAAGGAAACAAAGATACTGAGGACCCTGCAATTTTTTCAAATAGAGGCTCATTGTAATAAAAATGCATTTTGGCTCATTGTAAAAAAACGCATTTAGCCACTTTTAACATTACAAAAATGTACCTAACTCACAGTGAAACAATTACTTGCAATAATTATATATTCCTATACTCAAAAGTTGTTTGCAAAAATATTGTTATGCACTAATTGCATTTCCCAGAAGTTTGCATATATTTTCCTAAATAGCTATAAACTAAATAATTTTCCCTGAAGCGTAAATATATTTGCCTAATGATGCCATTACACGTAAGCTCCACTGAGTCAAGTTTAATTTAAAATATTTGAAAATATATAATAGTTTAAATCTAAGACAAATATCCATAGAAAGAACTATTTACAAGCTATCCTACAAGTAAATACTAAAAACAATTGGCAGTTTATAGATTATTACAGGTCTGATGCTGATGTTATCGATCCCCATGGGCTCTTTTAACTGTATAGACAATGAATAAATTACCAACCTTTCCCAAATCGTAAGTTTTCCCCACCCTCTCTACCCTCTTTAGCAGTGTAATATGATGAATTGCAGCGCCAAAAATGGAAATAAATAAGCATTATGGCAGTCCAAACACCAAATATGATGAAAGAATCCTTATTTATGGAACCCAAAACAAAAAAGTTGTGACAATGGATAGTGCTGGTACACACGAAACCAATGGTACCTTCCACGAATGTGGATCTCTGGCCTATAGAACATGCATCTTAATCTTAATGTACCTAGAAACAATATAGACAATGTTATTTCACAACCATCCACACTTTGCACAATCAAATATATATTAATCCTTGGAACTATATAAAAAGTTTTATTGCACAACCAATCTGAACTTCACACATAGCCTAACATATAGCAATCCAAACTAAGAAATCGATGATTATTACCAAATACATGACTAGCATGACCACTGATTTCTAATGCTTGTTTCACCAGTAAGTATTATCTCCTTTTAATTAGTATGGCTACTAGAGTGAATATGACCAATATTGTTATAGATAATAGGTTGGTGGGATGCAAATATCAGAGCTTAACATATCTATTAGAGGAGAAAAGTAGCTCTCCTCCTAGGTGGACAAAATAATGAACTCTATGAAGAGGTTCAACATTAGTAAAATAATACCTACCTCACATGATCCTGTATGTGGAACTGGATGATGCCCTATACTATACCCATAACACTGTCCAATAAATGAAAATAAAATATATACAAGAATGAAGTTAACGATGAACAATATAGATTTGTATGACACTGATTTTTTAATAACATATACAACAAGTTTCACATAGAGGACCACATTGACATGCTAAGAAAATAGCTTAAGAGATGTTTTCAGTGAACCAAAAATAAACTCACATAAATCCTTCAACTTAACTCTTCTTTGGATGTGAAAATAGATGAACAGATGTCAGCTTGTTGAGACAGAGGACACATATAACATCTAGGATTGCCATATTTCATCCATAACACCGAGGCACCTTGATCTGAGTTCATTTTTTCTCTCTTGGGCATTGTACTTTAATTGAGGTGTCAAATTCCATCTTAAGTCCATTGTTGAAATATAGAGATTTAAAGCAAGAAGCATAAAAAGAGTACCAAGTTAATTATGTAATGATGTAACCTATTTCAAAATGTTCTAACCCATTTTTCTACTATATGTAGGTTCTATAATTATGAAGTATTATTTATTGAGTATTAAAAGTAAGTAATAATGAAATCAGGGATTTCTTTCACCCACAAAAAAGTGGACCTATGTAACATTCTCTTTCCTAGTTAAAGGCACACCCGAACCATACTTGGAGAACACCACCCATCCCATGTATGAAGAAACCACCTTGCAAGAGCGTTACGAGGAATGCCAAATATCTCCATGCCTTATCAAGTTTCTCGATACCCAAACCTTGAATTTTGATTGCTTACATCAAGCACCGCAAAGTGATTCTATTTATTAACAACGACAACATCCACAATTTTATTTATAAAAAAATTTCTGAAAAAACCCATTGTTGTGTCTATCATATTGCTCATTTTCAAAATATGGCATCCAATGGAAGTATGGTAATGAAAAAGGAGGTCATATAATGAAAAAGGAAAGTATGGGTTAAGCAAGGAAACCATGATCTCTAAATTTATCTTCCATCCCATCACCATTCCATGGGATGATATTAAGGCCTAAGAAACCTACCAACACAACCAACCTCTCTTCTCATGAATCACTCCAAATGCCTAGGAAGGATTCCAAACAATTAATGGATGATTTTTTTCTACACAATGGCAATTTGATGGATGCTTCCCATGCCCTTATGAGATATTTTCCATGGCCCTCAACTTTTGTACTTTAGGGTTCAAAGGATTTGTGACCTAAGTTTAGAAGTGAAGGAATGATCAACATTTTTTATAAACAAGTTTCAAATATTGTGGTGGAATTTCTTTTGAATTTTCAATGTAAAAATGAAATCACTCCAAAGCAACATGGCCCTTGAAAAAATGTTGTAGTAAGTGTATTAAATATATATGTTAAATACATAACCTAATATTTATAATAACAAAATGAAATCATTGGAAAATATTTATAGATTTGTTTTACAAATGTTGTGGGCATATCTTCCTTCCATGGATTTTTCATTAACGTAGATCATCATATTTCTCAATACTACTACATTTTCCATATCTTGCTAAGGGCTAGAGACCAAGGACCATTTTGTACTCGGATGCTCTTCATGCTATGAGATCGAAAGAAAATTACTTTACCTCGTTAAAAACTCAGTTGGTTCTCTTCAAACTCTTGTGGCTTATAACGGCCAGAAATGCCTAGCCCTCTTCCTCCAAAGGATGTAGAAATTTCACTGATGACTTATTAAAGTCAAGTTCCCCAATCCGACATGTGCTCCATTGAATGTATCTTAATTCCGACCCTTGTGGGAAGAGGCCCCATGGAAAAATCCCAAGCTTACATGATAGATTCATGGGGTGTCATATACCGTCCTAATGATTCCCATGGCTGCACACCCATTACACACTTATTTGTGGCATTAATGTTAAGAGTTTCTCCAAAGAAATGAGTCATAACCAAATACCCTCCTCCTTAAGCTTCGCCATTATTCCCCATTCTATTGTTTTGGTGCTTTACAATGTTTTTTTCATTTTCCTTATTTTAGGCCCTCCAAAGGAACAAGTCTCAACTAAGGAACCTCCTTCTTGAGCTTCTTCAAGAATCCCCATCTCAATGGATTGACACTTTCTAGTGCTTTTAACACTTTCATTCTTTTATGTTCTTTTTCTCTCTTTCAAGCATTCCTTGGGGATGTATTTTTGCCTCCCCCTTGTCATCTTTGTCTATTGTATTCATTTTACAATTCCATGCATCAATTTGATCTTATAAACATTAATATTTAAATTAAATTAGATCAATTATTATACACAAAATATTATATATAACCATGAGGAAGATTTAATTACCACTAAAATCATTTTTTCCTATGATTATTTTTTAAGGATTCATGGCATGCATGCCTAGTCATTTCCGCTTTCTATTTTTTTCCCATGAACGGATTGACCTCCACAATCGTGTTGGTCTAGGCCCCTTGGAAATTAAAATTAAGCACACTTACCAGATTTAGCCCTAGGATTAACAATACCTGAATGAGATTCTTCTGCCTTGTTTTACTAATCTAATGTTGTTTACGTAGGATAAATGTAGGATAATTCCGGTTAATTAGGGTTAGGATTTTGAATCCCCAATTCCTAATTTTGGGATGAGTTCCACACTCGTCTCCGATTCTTCAATTGATTCTGATCACACCCATAGTTCATGTAACCTTGTAATTAAGTAATAAACTACCACTTAGGATCTCATTACCTTTGCAACTTCACCCAACCCGAGACTTGTCAGAGCTATCCTAAAATGAAACAACACTCCCCCTAGTGGCACTCATGGCACCTAAAGTAACTACTTATAGGTTTGAACTTGCAACTTCCCATAGTATTTTTGCTACATAAAGTAAGTCTACATAATTGGACACCAAAACACATTAATTATTGTTGCAAGACATAGAAGCTCATTATATTCAAAAAATATTATTTTCAAAAACTTTAAATTAAATTTAAATTTAAAGAGAAAATCTCTAAAATTAATTACCATTTCATGAATATTACATACATAAATATTTTATTATTAAATAATAAAATATTTATAAAAAAAATCACAAACTGTACTATAAAGTTATAAAGTCAAATATATTTTGATTAGAAAGAGAAAAATGTACTGTAAGCAAGGGTCAAGAATACATTACTTGTCAATAATACATTTGTAGTTTCTTGTAACAACTATTGTGACAATGATCAAAGTTCGAATCTTAGTGGGGATGCTCTTCCCATACATGGGCTTTGTCAATTGTTGTTATTTAATTATATTAAATATCGTTGCATATTCTTCAAGGAAACTATTGTGTGGTGTTGGTGAGGTAAAACTTGGGTCTAACCCAAGTGGTTTTGCACGGGGGCTTCACTTGTTGACCAATATCCTATCACGTTAGTTCATATCGTGGGTTTTAAAATTATCAAAAATTGAACCAATATATTGCAGGTATTTGGGGGATGAGGGGTTTAAGGTGGGGGTGGGTAGGGTGGCTTATAAGGATTGAGGTATAAAAAGGGGTGGGGAGGAGGTTTTAAGTATTGGGAGGGGGTTTCAACAAAAAGAGTTTGGGTCAATTTATTTCTCGAAATTAAGGGTATTCTTTAATATCCCATGATCGCACGTGCTATGTGAGAGGTTCACTAAGTGAAGTCCCTATGTGGTTTTGGCATGGTGTGTAATCCTCCCCACCCAAGTTTTATTCCCCTAAGTGACATGTTGAGTTATAACGAGTGTAATGTTGTAATGGATTTAAGCCCTATTGTTAACTTGGCCCTGTGCTCGAAAGAATCTAGTGTTTACCCTAAGTACCATCCTTGAAATGAGGGGGAGGAAATGCCTCGGGGTTTTCCCTAATATATTTTACCTAGAAAATAACGACATCAATAAACCTAGGTTAATCGAATGTGGCTATTGATAACATTGAATATTGTTGATGTAACATTTAGAAAGACTATTGTGTAGTGTCTTCTAAGCATTAACCATCCTTATTTTCACTTATGTGTGTGTGTGCGCATGGGGACCCATAAAAAAACATTAATCATGCAAATTTTAAAAGATATAGATGGAGGAATTCACTTTTTCACTAGAGAGAAGATGTGTAATGGGGGCATTTGAAGAAGAGATCAATTTGATGAGATGGAAGAAGATTCCATTTTCTCCAACAAAGAAAAGTCAAATCCCTACTCCAGCAAACAAAATGTAAGCTAATCAGATCCAATTGAAATAATAGACTCAAAACCACATACTTCAACTATAGAAAAAGTGATCCGACTCTTTTGCAAAGGACTCATTCATTGACATACCCAAAAAGCCTTCAAAGTAATGGAGTTAGAACTGAAGTAGGGATTAAAGAGCTCACTAAGATAATAGTGAACATCGTCCCAGGCTATTAAAATTCTAAGTAAGGAGATTCGCTTATGAGGAAATCACAAATATTTTGTTCCTAACCTTCCTTTGGATACCATTGGTTCAACTGTCATCTTGAATTAAATCCCATGAAAAAGGGAATGTAAAAATTTAGGAAACTTGATATCAATGAGCCTCGTCAACTTGTTTTTCAATTAACTGAAAAACCTGAAGTCAAGGATTTTGATTATGTTGGGGAACAAAACAACCTTTATCAAAACCAAAGGCTAAGCCTTCAACTGATCCTTTTCTCTCTCTCTCTCTCTCTCTCTCTCTCTCTCTCTCTCTCTCTCAAAGTAGAGACTAGACCCTCCCATAAACATTACCATTTGAGGTCTTCAAATCCTTCCTCGAGGGAATGTGAGGGGTCAAGAATTAATGGTGGAATTGGTCATTACCCTAATGGAGGGGTTGACCCTTAACCCAACATGGATGGTTTCCTATATAGTTTAGGAATCTGTGGATATTGCTATTATATGTTTACGAGGGTCATGATACACCCAAATGGAGCATTGTGGATGTAGCTCAACATGGGCGATTGTCCAATAATTCAGAAGTTCGAAGATATCATGTCCAAAAACACAAGAATTCCACTCAAAAGCTACACCTCTGCAAGGGTTATGAAGCGATTTCATTAAATTCTACCAAAATAATTGTTTTCCAAACTAAGATTTTGAAGAACGTTTGGTTATGTTTACTTATGATATTTTTCTTTTAAGTTAGTGTTTAATTTAAATTAGCAATGGAAGCCTTAGAGGAGGAGTTGAATACAAGGATTACATGTGTAACAAAGTCGTCTTAGTTAATAAAATTGATATTTAGAAATAAATATAAAATTGAGTAAAAAATATAAAAATAAGATTACTTCAAAATTTACCCAATAAAAATCACTGCAATTCTATTACATTCAAAATATAAATACTAATTGTAAAATGGTTTAAAAATAAAAATATACTTGAATGAATCTGAGATCTGGCACCCTTTAAGTTTAACCGTTTAAATCCAAGTTTAAATCCAAGTTTCAATTTGAACATTGATGGGTGACCCATAATAGGTAAGATAACTTAAAGTTTTAAAATCCAAGTTTCAATTTGAACATTGATGGGTGACCCATAATAGGTAAGATAACTTAAAGTTGTTATAGATGCACCGAATTTTTTTTGCAACAACCTTCCAAACACATCTTTACATATTTTTTTATTGTATTCTTTTTTGGCAGGTAGCCATGATGGATATTCTTTACCAAAAGCAATGGTCCACTTTGCACTTGGATTCTCAATTCTGTTTATACCATGAATATCTCTCTTGCTCTTTTACACAAGCAGATTCATTCTATCACTGGCTTTTGTTGTGTGGATACGGTAATAGCAATGGGAACGAACTTGGAAATTCAAGCTCTCCTCTTCTGGAAGATGGTGAGGAAGTGCCACATTATCACAAATGCCGAGAAAGATTTATTAATCGATGACATTGCCGAGAAATATTTCTTCATCGATGACATTACATAAACTTGGATTGCATATAGAAGAATATTCTTACAGTGAATTTCGGGTCATTGTGCAAACTTGCAAAGCCAATCTAAGCTGTTTACCTCACCCATTGTTTATTTCAACCATCATGTAACTCAAGCACCCTGTATGTCGAACACCATATGTGTTTAGCCATTCCTTTCAAATAAGTTGTTACATTTGAGTAACTCAATTCACTGATGGTGGGAAAAGATGCAATGGTTTCTGCAATAATAACTTTGTACCTAGCAAGCCTTCTAAGCCATCAATGTGGACAGAAGCATGGAGTGGCTATTACTAGGATAATATTGTAGGTACTTTCAATTGATGGAATAAAAGCTTACATTAGCTCACGCCTAAATATATTTTGGATTTCAAGTCCTCTTCAGAAGAAATAAGAAGCTGAAAAGTTGAAGGCAATATTATGATAAATTGATAATTTGAACATTCTAAGCTTTGGAGAAATTTTTTTATTATGACAAATTGAAAAAAAATGAAGATATGCAGCTATGTTTATAGCTGGTAAATGTAATTCAAATTTTAAGTAATTCGAAATAGGCTTCTGTCACGAAATCTTTGTTGTACTGAACAAATTTAGTGTTTCTTGATCTATGTCAAAATTTGATAGTCATATTTAAAAGATTTTTCATATGCATTCTGTAATGCAAAAACAAATTTTGGTTTTTCTTGATCTATGTCAAACTCTGATAGCCATATTTAACAGATTTTTCATATACATTCTGTATTGCAAAATCTATCATTCAGTTCCTTTGCCATATTTAAAAGTTTTTTCATATACATTATGATATACATTCTGTATTGCAAAATCTAACATTCAGTTTGAAAAGGATTTTGATATATTTTTGAGTCTTGACCAATGCTATGATATATTTTTGTAAATCAACCTATGAAATGCAAATATAGAATTGTGTTTCTTTGTCAAATCCCTTAAAAAAGAGAACTTATATTGTGCAACCATTTTCTGTATTGTGCAGCCATTTTCCTAGAGGCTAAATTCATCTTTTAAAACAGAGAATTTATATTGTGTAGCCATTTTCCTAGAGGCTAAATTCATCATTTGATTAGCACCATCATTACCTAATGTGTTAATGGTTCTTCGATCAAGAAAGTACCTATTAGAAAAATAGGAGCTTAGATATTCAGCATCCTATACTAGGTCCTGTAGTTTCCAATTATTTCCACCAATGGCCCAAAAAATTCAACTATTCCTACCCGTGGCCCCAAAAAACATAGATTTTTAATATGCCATGCCCTGCTGCAGCAAATTGCAATAAACCCTTTTTTTCCCCAAAATAACAACTTTGTATCGAACACTTGCTTGTAGGCTTTTCACCACTTACATATCCAACAAAAGAGGAGGATGTCCTATCCATCTCTCAAAATGCATACAGCCTTCATACTTCTAGCCCATAATTTTCTTGAATTTGTCAAAAACATAATTTGTTGAATTTTTCAAATACGAATTTGTCGAAAACATAATTTACTTAACTTTTTATTTTCTTTTTCTTGCTTTTGGTCAAGATGGAAACATAATTTCTTTCCTATCTTTATGCTCTTAAAAAACAAATTCTGATTTACATATAAGTTTTACTTCATCCTCTTGTAAGCACCATTTACAAAAGTGCATGCTCTGCTGTCCTTACTTTTAAGTTCTTCTCTTTTCATCATCTTTAAGTCCTTACTTTAAGCACCTCCTGGGACTCTGGGTAGACCAAGAAGTCAAGGACTACAACGCTTAGCATAAATGCTTGGTCGATTGGCAGATACTTTACTAGGAGGGCTTGGTGCACTCGATTGACCGGCATGAACGAGATTTATCTAAAGAAGAATGCCAAATGAGCATTTTTTGTGAGATCAGTTCTAACCGAACATATTTCTTTTCTTCTCCATCGCAAAAACACATCCACGCAACTTTCAAATTTGAACCCTTTGTTATCACACGCCTTGTAGTTCCCTGTGTGAGGTGGATCCAAGATGGATGGTAGAGGGACAAGCAACTAAGGGGTGGAACCACGACTGCCTAGATTCCCAAATGGATGGTTGTAACGCCAATCAAGGTAGCCTTCACTTTATGTTATCCTAGTCCAAGACAACAATGGGGGAGACCCGGATTTGCTCCCGACAGGAAAGATCGGACCTAGACACCAGAAGAAGATCAGATGGTGTTTCAAGGTAATTAAGGTGCAAGGTAAATGGAAACCCTAGCTCTAGGGTTTAGGTACTAGCAAATGATGGAGATGACCACTGTCTTGGGAAACATAACTATGACAGGGTGAGCAAGAACAGAGTTGTGACTATCCAGTACCTAGAAATCAGACTCAGTGAAAGGTTTTTGAGCTATCAGTAAATGTTGGTAGATGGCAAACGCTAAGAGCCTAAGGGCAGCGCTAGCTTGGCGATCAGTGTTTTGTATGCATTGGGCAATGGAGTCAGCAGTAAGACAACATTTCAGGAAACCCACTTGGGAAACACCTTGATCTACGAAACCAGAAAGCAATTGGTCCAGAAAAGCCAAGGTACAGGAAACCCAGCTCAGTAGATAGCTAGAGCTAGGGCTTAGGAAGACAAATCTGAAGCTTTAGGGGGTACCGAAAGGCTGATGGCTCAACATTGAGGATGAGAAGAGATCAGGGAGACCTGATCTACATGCCCAAATCAGGAAAACAGCAGGAAAATCAGATCTAGAAAAGTCAAAATCTGATGATGGGGCTAGGAGGCTGAAAACTGATTTTTTCAGATCTAGGGAAAACCAAGATGAATTAGCACAGCGTTGAGGGTGTTATGGGATGCTTGGGACCCAATCTATCAGCCTATCCTGTCATATTTCAAAAAAACCTACTTTCGGAAAAGGCCAATTTTCAGTGAGGGCGTTATGGCAGTTTCAGTGTATTTTTTAGATCCTGGTCAAACTGTTGAGCCTTTTAACAGCATTGGGGTTGATTTGGACTGCCCAAGACCCGATCTATCCATCTGTGAAGTCAGAAATAAGAAAAACTCAAAACCCTAGCAGGTCAATTTTTTCAGTGGGGGGTTATGTAGTTTTCTTCTAAAAAATCAGATCTAGGTCAATCTATGAGGAATTTGACCAGCGTTCAGTTGATTTACTTAGGGGGAGGCTCGATATATGAAACCCAGAAATGGTTTGGCAAAAGATCGGACGGTTCCTTGATTATTTGATTTTTTAGGTTTTTATAGTTTAGGAGTTTTTAGAAAAATAGTTAAATTTCAGCTAGGTACAATGGAATAAGATCAGAAAAGAAAAAACTACCTATGGATCTTACCTAGATAAGCTTGTAGAAGTCTGTAACAGTGACGATCCTAGCTATCCCGATCAATCCTGGAAGATCCCCGTGATTTCTATGGCATATGCAAGCTCCAGCCATCAAAGCGCCTCTACCTTGCATGAGCAAACATCAACCATATCATATTTGCACATACAAAATAAAGAAACTGAATGCTACAAGACAGTAAAATGAAGTAATCATAGATCGCAATGAAACTAATGAAAACCCTCTGATCCAAGACAAAGAGAACCGAGCGAGTTGAGGTCCCCCTACAAAAACATTTCAGCCAAATGCCCTCCTGTAGACAAAACAATGATAGCCACAAAAAAAAGATCTCACGAGAATTTCCACGATGCTAGTAAGCTGAAGACAAGCTAATCACCATTTGAGCACATCAGATGCAAAGCAAATCCAGAAAAATTTCCACAGAAAAAGTCTTTCTATTATTCAGATCCAAGAGCCAAAGACCCCTTACAAATGAGAAGCTCTCTCCTTTAAATAGAAATGAGAGAACCTCAATCATAACCAAATCCTAACCACTTTCAAAACGAGTGGCTAAGATTAAAAGATGAAATTTTCTAATCAATGGTTGAGATGAGCTCAACATACAATACATGGATCAATATAACCATAATTTATCAAAGTGGACTAACCCACCCAAAAAGGTAACCCACTCAACAAGAAATAAATGAAAGCACATGGTGGTTTCAAGGAGTGTTTGATTAACTCCCTTTAAGTGTCCCCATGGCACAATAAATAATATAACAATTTAATTCTTTGACTTTTGTGCCTCCTTGAAGAAATCGTGAGCCTCCAAAAAGAGCTCCAGAAAATAATAAAAAATGCCCAAAAAATAGGTGTGGGCCCAATCAGGAGTTGCAACTGCTGGAGAAGATGTGGAGGACATCACTCTCATCATCATGACTCATCCCATGTAATTTCCTTGCCTCAATAGCCCAAATCAATTTCTTCAATAGCCATTTAATCATTTTTTAATCTGCCTCGAGAAACGTGAACCTGCATAAACAGCCTCCTAGGGTACCTGCGTTGCCAAACTGAGCCCACCAGGCTCTTTGGGGTGGGCGTACTATGGTACAAACAAGTGGTTACACCCCTATGTTCCATACACCGCCCTAGGAGATCCAACTAAAACATCTCCCTACTCAGACATATCAACCTGTGAAGAAAAACTGCATCAAAAAGGCAAAATGAGCCTGATCATATCTGCAAGTGCCCGGAACTAGAAATAAACTGTCTCATTAGATTCAGAGAGTCCAAATCCATCTAAGATGTATACTCATACCCCTCATAGGTCTCTATCTGATCTTCAACCATATCCAATAAACAATAAAACCCTATGTAAATGATCAGACACCAATAATAACTCAGACTATCATCCATCTGCTGCAAGTGTTAAAAGGCTAAGACATGCTCTATAACTCATTCAAGCAACAATCACAACAAGTAGCAATCATTTCACTGGCGGTACATCAACAAATACATATATAAGGCTTTATTTATTATTACTCAGACTTAGACTTTCAAGACTATACTCACTTCATAGCTGTAGCCAATTTGCTAGCGAAAGGTGAAGGGTGGAAATGCCAAGGCTAAGGAAAATAATGACTTCCTACTCAACATCATGACACTTTGGACAAGGAAAGAGAATACTCACTATAACCAATGTCAGGCAAACAACAACACAAGGAATGGCAGTGCTTCACAAATGGGTGAGTTGTTTAGAGAGTGCTTATTCAACTTAGGCATCATATCTACATCAAGCTTGATCCAATTTCATTAGGATCGTCATTTTATTTCATGTCATTTTTGGCCTATATGACCCTTTTGAGACTTCACCAGTGCTTAAAATCACAGCTAATCGCAACTTTCATCCGGGACATATTTATTTCAGCTATTTTTGGATATAGCACATTTTAAACCATTGCTTTTTTGGACCTTTTCTTATACTCTTCAAGGAGTATTTTAGCATTTCATTGCTCTTGCCCTTTTTACATATGTTAAGAAACACAGTTTTACAATTTTCATTTTCCATGGGTGCTTATTCAATATTTCAATACAAGTAGTACATGAGCTTTCAGTTTTAGCCAACAACATCTCAAGTGACTAGGGGGAGTTCTGCACAATGCCAAACATCGGGACAACCGACCAAAATGATTTAGGCATACAATCCAGCTTACCAAGGCAAGTTTTGTCACCAACTCAGAGCCAAGACACAATATAAATAGGGAGGTTTGTCCAACAAAGGTTCTAGCAGGGAAAAAGATCCTCCATTCCATAAGTCAAGAAGTCAACCGGGTTGAAAACTAAATTGGTAGGTAATGGATGGGTGAAGACAATAACAGATGGAGCCAACACTAGCAAGCCAAAACTATGGTGGGAATAACTAGCTCTATTATCTCTAAGGAGAGCAAAACCAATGAGTATAAATTAAGAACTTCCAAGTCTAAGAAAGGACATCAATACATAGTACAAGATACAACCAAGTCCATATAATTATGACCGCCAGATCATGATACCACAAGTTAATATATGTCACAAGAATCAGTATAAGAGCAATAATAACCATAACACAATATAAAATGTTGAGTCATTACCACGCAATAAAATCCATCTGAGACACCATCTGTCCAATGAGAAAGAACTAATATAACACTGGGCATCCATGACTGCTCTGAAATAACATAAATGGCTACATCGGTCCTCAAATTTGAGTGTTCTGAGACTCAGTCCTGACATGGGAGAGTACAATAGTCCACTGATACAAAAATGATCCATCAAAACTGCTCATCTCAGCATCTCATATGTAAGAGATCTGGCTGAAAAATGTACTGTGTCTGAAAAATAGAATATGGTAGCCTGACTACTATATATGTGATAACATCTGGCTCCACTTGGAACAAGTGCTCTGCTGAAAAAAACGCTTGAGAACCTCAGAATCTCTGGTCCTCGCACTCTGCTTCTAGCATCCTCCATCAATCCATCCATCCCTGCAACCGCTACCAAGAATGTACCTAACTACCTGCAACATGTCCAGAGCTATACCAAACTCACTGATCGATCGTTAGAACAATATGTGGATAATATATAAAATACTGAAAAAATAAAAATGCACGAAACTGAAAAGCAAAAAATAAATCTAATCTATAACTGTAACTTTCAGTAAAAGTTTGATTTTTATTTTGTAGTGATAACAAAATTACGCTAAGAGCTTCAAAAATGAGCTTCAAACAACAAAGCAAAACTCTATACTACTGCCGGGAAGGCTTATTCAGGTCCTACATATTCTACTCTAACCAGTTTAGACAAGTGTTAGGTAAAATCATAAATCCAATGTAACCACTTGCTAAACGAATTTATTGAGCTTTCTTTACAATTAATGATAGAACAAATCAACGATGGCTTGTAAGTAATGTGAATGAAAGTTAAAGCCATTATAACTTGTTGTTTGAAAATCGAAGAAAGATATGGATAAAGAGAAATGAAATCATGCCAAGGATGAGATTGATTGTTGCAAACTTCTTCTACCCATAGATCAATAGGATCATAAAACTTATGCAAGTTTAAATTTGATGAAATAACGGAATACAATACATGATTCATCCCTCCTAGGCCATCATATTTTTCCTCATCTTTTTGGTCAGCATACTCAATCATTCTCACATTATGATCAATGATGAAACAAAATAGGAACAAATTAGAAATCTTTAAACCAGAAATTGAGATTAACCCCATTTGTTGTTTATAAAATGAGAAAATATGGAATTGGTCTTTATAGAGCTTCTCATTCACCCAATCAAAGAAATTAGCAAAGTTGAAAACATTATGCACAAGGATGAAAGGAGATAAAATGCTTTACCATTGACCAGTTGGCACTTTTTAGAATCGGTACTGCATGATACCATAGAGAAGGACATCAAGAGCTGGGATGGGAGCACTACTACATTTCGACCAAAAATCTGACGGCCGAATTGTCGGATTTTCGACACTTCCCTGTGGCATGTACGACACTATGATTTTTTTTAAGCGTCGGTTGGTTATCGTCGGTTATCCGATAGTTTTTACAACCGTCGGTTAAGCGACACCGTAGTTAACCGTCGGTTAAATGTAACTCGTCGGTTATCCGACATATAATTCATATTAAATTTTAAAAAAATCACCTGAAAACCGTCGCTTTACCGATGGGGTTAAATTTAAGGCGTCGGTTATCCAACATAAAATTTATATTAAATTTTAAAAAAACACCTGAAAACCGTCGCCTTACCGACGGGGTTAAATTTAAGGCGTCGGTTATCCGACATAAAATTTATATTAAATTTTAAAAAAACTCCTGAAAACCGTCGCCTTACCGACGGGGTTAAATTTAAGGCGTCGGTTATCCAACATCTAAAGCGTCGGTGAAGCGACGGATATCAGTGTTTTTTTAAAAAAAATACCTGAAAAGCGTCAGTTAAGCGACATCTGAAGCGTCAGTTATCCGAGGGGGATAAATTTAAGGTGTCGGTTAAGCGACGGATATCAGTGTTTTAAAAAAAAAAACACCTACAGGCCGTCGCTTAACCGACGGCTGTAAGTTTTTTTTTTTTTTTTTTAAATTACCATTCAAAAATGTTGCTATCATCTCTTACAGCATGTCTCTTTTTCTCAACCCCTGCTTCACCTACTTTATAGGTTGTGTTTTGGGAGTCTCCTCCGCAAGCATGAGTGTGCAAAGGAAACACCCAAATCCTCAAAGAAGAAGCGGGCAGCATGTTGTCGTTGCCATAAGGAAGGACATCTTAACACAAGAGTAAGGAAACTTGAAGACATCTTAACACAAGATTAATAACCAAGAACTCTGGGGAAATTCCAGGGCATGAAATTCAATTTCAACAACAAAGCAGGCATTTCCATATCCCTTCTAATTCACCCGCTGTCCTTATGATGATTACCAATTGTTAATCAGAATGAATCATATTCCTAAAACAAACTCTAAAAGAAACAAATAATAGGGGAACTGAATAATGTTGGCTCTACCTGAATTGAGTTTATTTACTATTTACTATCAATTACTGAACATTTATTCCCATATGAACAATACCCCCATAAAAAGATGTTCTACAAACAACACAATGCATAGCCTAAATGTCCCCTCTAAAATTCTCCACCTAGGGGCCAGGGCTAGTTTGCATTGCATTCAGTTACACAAATGTTATCCTGGGATGTAATCAATGACATAAGTACATGTAGATATGCACTTGAGAGATATACAAAGCTTCTATTGAGGGTACTCCTTTAATTTTAGTTATACTAGAACAGTTGAATTTGTCCTCAATAAATAACTCTCTTACAAGAAATTAAAAATAGCAACAATTTATGTTCTTTCAAAAATGTAGCTACGAATTTTCAATAAATTAAAACAAATACAAGATGCTTACCAATGTAAATGTGGACCTGTAGCTAAACCTGTATCACCCACTGTTCCCAATGGGTCTCCAGCTTGAACTACCATCCCATCTCTGTCCACCAATTGGTGATTCAAACCCGCAAAACGTAAGAACCATAGCATTACTGGGTATTATGAAAAATGTAAATCACAGTATGTTTTTAAAGTTCATTTATCACTAAAAAATTCTATAATCCATAAATGAGATAATAACGCAATGCAATATGCTGTCAAATCTTAGTGCTACAAAGGAGCATTGTAATAAAAGACACATTTTTTTCTTTGGAAAAAAAAGTACTACAAAGGAGCATAAGAACCTCCAGGTTGTGAAACTCGCTATTTATTGTTGTACACAGGAACTGCAAAACTCCCAACATGAAATAACTTGAGTTTTGAAGGATAAATTTCCCTTATACAGAGCTCCATCTCTGGTGCATCTTTCCAACTTATGCAATAAACTAGTGCATCAGAAAGGTGATAAAATACATTGGTGGATATGGCATTGAAGATGCATTTGAGAATGCAGAAAATGGGTTTTCTTCCTGTTATTGAAAGCTTCAGCACCCTTATGAATGGTCTTTGCAAGAAGGACAGTTTGGAAGAGGCTAATAATATTTTTAAACTAATGCTAGAGAAAGGTTTAGTTCCTAATGTTCATATTTACAGTAAGATGATAATTTCAAACTGTGAAAGGTGATGCATAAAGGGAGCCTTAAAACTGCATTATGAAATGCAAGATAAGGGGTTATTACCAGCGCTGGAAACTTATCACTCGCTTATTTATAGACTTTGCAAAGAAAGGGACACAGATGGAGCTCTAACGATTTACAATGAAATGGAGGCCAAATCTATGTTCCCATCCCTTCATCCCCACACCACCCCATCCTAGAAACTCAATGCAACATAGGTTAAAAGGCAGAAGTAAGAAAGCTACTTCAAAATGGTAGTGTAAGCCAATGCAATAATGTTATGAGGGAATTCTTAATTGGACAAGTTTCATTAACAGGATTGGTGGTATTTGAAGGGTTTTTGTGAAATGGATAGAAGTATCCTAGTAAAGTCATTTCACAAAAACTAGGAATACC
>LPNX010838206.1:159967-178197 GCA_001517045.1 Pseudotsuga menziesii | reverse complement strand
ATACGTAACAACAAAAATGGCTCACAACATGAGGGAAAACACACAGTCCTGAAGTTTATCAGGGAGACCAACTCACAGCAGGGGAAAAACGCCCCAAATAGCCTGTGTGTGAGGCCAATAGTCACCGAGACAGTAAAAAACGTGAATGGCCCTTCACAGCCATGGTAAAAACACATGAAATCACAAAAACGTGAATGGAAAAATGCACCGGCAACTCCCAAAACGTGAGGAAGACAACCCAGGCCTTGGCATTACAAAAACGACCTCCCATCCATGGGAAAAATGAAGCTAACAGCCAAAATCGTGGAAAGAAAAACACAGGAAAAACTCCAGCTGCTCCCAAAACGTAAGGAAACTGAAAAACGTGAATGCATAGCAAAATGGCATACGTTTTTGGGCATTTTCCTTGCCAAGGAAGTCAGAACACGTTTTTCAAAAATGGTTCTCTGCCCAATTCGATTTTTTTTTGGTTGCCCATACTCTTCCCATCCATGCAATAACTAACTCAACCACATTCTAGCAGAAATAAATGATTGGAGAAAAAGACAAGAAAGGTAGTTGACAGCTTGATGGGTTTTCTCATAGACATTTGGATTTTCCCCATTGGCACATAGGATAAATATTTCACCCCCCTTATCCTTAGAAAATCATGCCCCATTCGATTTAGTTGCCGCGACCGTAGCTGGTTGTGTCCATTAATTAATTATGATGCATATTTACATGACGGCCAACATATTATATGCCGCATGCCGCGATAGATCTTCGGTGACAATTAAATCCAAAACATAGCATTACCGGTCAATGGTGGGGCCTTGGCCTTTAGCTCCACACCATGATCATTACAATATATACATCATATACATCTAATGTAACGGGGTCAAAACCGGGGCATTACAAGTTCTCCTCTCAACCATGGATATGAGCTTGTATTTATAAGGCTCAATGGATATGGATGGTTGAGAGATTAGTGGATGAGGTGGCCTCTAAGATCCTAGGATGAGGGATCTCGAGCTCAACTGACCCACAATGATAGGGATAACGGAGGACACGAGGCTTATCATCTAGAAGCCTCGAGAAACTTCTCTTTTTCCCTTTTTACCCAAGGTACCACGTTTCTCCTTCAATGACAGAGAGGTTTTGGTAAGAAACACTTATGGACTAAGGGCCATAAGTGGTGGCACCGCTTGTGGACAATAAGGGATAGGTGATGCGAACAAGGTACCACTCCTGGACAACAGGGAAAGTGTGGTGCTAGGAATTTTCATGAAAGATTGACAATTAGCATGGGTTTCTACTCCAAGTGCTAGGATTCGGGGCAAGTAGGTATGTCAAAGGTCTTATCACATGATCATGATAGGATTTTGGTATAACAGTAGTGTGGATAAATAAGCTAGTCTTCGAGCATTTTCTTTATTTTGCACAGTGTGGTCAGATTGTTCTGTGAGGATTATTTTTCAGTTTGCAGAGTCATTTGAATTTCAAAATTCAACGAGCAGTGTCTTTTCAAGTTTTTGAATAAGTTGCATAAGTTTTAGATATGAATGAATCCATAGTGCAATGGATAAGGCACTATACAGTTGTGGATTTTTCAGATTGCAGTTTTCTTATAGAAGTGGTGTGTTTCAGCTTGCAAGTTTTTGGTTCACATAATGTGGATATTTCCATAGAAGCCTTGGTTTTTAGAGCAGGGTATTTTTACAAGTTGTATAATTGGAATGGAAGGCACAAGGTTTTCTTGTTCTTGGCAGCTCACACAACAGGATTTGAACCCAAAATATGATGACATCCGATGTAAAGTACATTTTTGTCGATTTGCAATGATGAAGAGTATTATACCTTCTGATTTCTTTAAGCATCGTCGAATATCCGACGTCCTTGGCGTAGGTTTTTGAATGACACTTTGCAATAATAGGTCGTCGAATATGTGACGGACGTGTGTCGAATTTATGATGGAAGTGTGTCGAATTTGCGACGACACTTGGAGGTTGAGTCGTCAGATATCCAATAATAGTGTGTCGAATTTGCGATGACATTTGGAGTATGGGTCATCGGATTTTCGACGTCCTTGGGCTATTTTTTGAAATAGTAGAAAGACATATTTCAAATAGTTTAACTAGGTTGATATCATCGAATATCTGACGACCGATGAATTATAAATATAAACATTTTTAGGGATATACGATTCTATGGTGGAAGGATATACGGTGTACCAAAACATGTTTTATGTTAGTGAATATCTTCCTAATTTAGCATCAAATCTCATTTTACGTCGCATTTGTGATCCAAATTCCAATAACAAATTTGAATGGGAGCAACTGAAGGGGAAAGGTAGATCGAGGATGTTTATTATATCGTTCATATTCTAATTGCATTTTCAAGTTATTGCATCAATTAAGAGCATATAATTTGTTCAGAAATTTTACATATGTCTTTCATTTTAATGTTTATTGTCATCAAGCAGTTGGTTGAGAGTGGGATGCAATTCATTTATACATCGCAAACAATATTGACTGGGTGAAGGTATGGATTGAATGATGCAAACAATCGGGTCATGGAATATCATGGGAGTGTGTGGCTTCATTGGTAAAAGCAGCACATCACAATGGAGATAGAAATCTTACATAAAGGAAAATCGATTTAGCATATGGTTTAAAAGATAAAATGGAAAACATATTAATCAATCACTCTAAATATTTTATTTTGCAAATTACATTTTGACGTACATGTTGTTCTTTTCCATGTATTGCTGCAAAACTATTGAATCGCTGTGTAATCTTTTTGTGTATTGATTGTTGTAGGTAAAACACCATAAGGGTATGGTTTGCAATGGTTGTAGATATCGCATCAAAAAATTGGATGAAACAAAGAAAACATCATATTGTGGGATATTTGCAGTCTTTGAGGTGACCAATGTTTCATCTAGGAGTGACAGACATCCAGAACTCTCAGAAAATCGATACTATGGGTATTTGGAAGATATTCTACAGTGTGACTTTAAATCCTTCAAGGTAGTTCTATTCATTTCCAAATGGTACAAGTTACGATTGAATCAATGTGATCCCGATAGAAATATTATTGAGCATGATAGTGGATTTACCATGGTAAATACAAGGTTGTTTGAACTAGGAACGGAGCCCTATGTTCTTCTAATCGAATGTGAATAGGCATTTTACTCGAAGGTTCCAGGTAAAGTGGTCTGGTCATTTGTTGTGAGACACAAGTCAAGGGGAAGGGAAATAAATGTTGATGTATTTGTAAATTCGAAATGTATTCACTTGTATATTTCATATATTGTATTTCATTCATCCCCGATGTTTCTATCGATAGAATCATCAATTAATCAAGTCAATAAACTCATAGAGGTTAACCCTCGTTGATCGGGGTCAAAGTCCCCACAGTTCTGGGGCACTAGGGTTATTAGACTCTCCTAGAGAAGTCGGCCCTCGTAAGTAATTTTCAAGTCAGAAACTAGTATAAATAGAGAGTGAGCCTCTCTATTTGATACACACACTCACCCAGCTATAGTTCATAGGTGAGAGAAGAGGAGATCACACAAGTGAGAGAGAGAACAACTGTTGGAGATCATCTTTCTGTCTTTGGGTTTAATTGCTGCCATTGGTGCTCATTCTATATTTGAGGAAGTTGCGGGGTTTTCTCCTTTATGTTTTCCCTGAGGAAAATCTTTGTGTCTATTGTCTCTTTTGATTGATTGTTGTGCATGTTATTCTCTCATATAATATCCTAAGATCATATTACTTAAATAATAAAAATATAACATGGTATCAGAGCTAACCTGAGAAGAAGAAAATATGCAGCTGCAGAATCTAGGGCTTCTTACTTTTTGGGTCTCACTCCACATATCATCATCAAAAGGAGGATAGAATAACTCTCCTATGGGGCACATCTTTCTGTCGAAGCAAAATTTGATTCTGGGCATTTTTCAGTTTTTGACTTATCACTACTGCGGGAAATTAGGGCTTTTTTATAGAAGATGAATTTTTTAGGGATCCCAGCATAGGATTTCTATCCTCATCAAAATCAAAGTTTATATACCAAGGTCAAAAATTTTGGTTGAGTAAAACTCCAAGAAAGTCAAACCCTAGTTTGACCCCAGGCCTGAAAAAACCCTAAAATACTAAAACTAGTAGTTTTGGTACATTCACTATATATCGAGATTGAAGAAGGATCAGGAGCCAAAATTTTCATAGACCAAAGATAAAATCCTGATGTACCCTATGCAAAACTTTAAGCCTCAAATTCGCTATATTCAGGGAAGTTTGATTCCTCCAAATCAGGGTTCCAGCCTCTTCCAGGATTCATCCCTAAACATGAAACCTAGGGAGAATTTCTATATCTCGGGCTACAAAGGTCCAAATGAAATTTTGAAAGATTTTACAAATAGGGAATGGACTATAATTTATGTGGTAAAATTTTAAGACCTAGAAGGTGAAACAATGAGACGTGGATGTCTTTACAAGTTCGCTATGCGAAACAGTCTTGAATTAAGTTACCGTGGGAAAACTATCATAAGTCCCAATTGGTGAAACCAATTCTGATAAAACATGTGTTGTTATAAATATAACACATGATGCTACCTCCGTACAAAATTTTAGATTCAGAGGATAAGTAATTTCAGAGATACTTCAAAAACAATATCAGGCATTTATGTAGAAGAAATTGGGAAACTAGGGCTTCCTGTTCCGGGAGCTTCCCCCCACTGTTTTCATAAAAATGAGTACATTAGAAAGCTCACCTTGAAGAGGACTATATTTCTATAGAATCAAAAGTTCAAGATTCTAATTTTTGAATATTAGGTTTTCTCTGACAAACCATAGATCATCCAGATCCAGAACCAGGATGGACACCTCAAATCGGTAAAAGATCTAATCTTTTTCTATTTACATTTGAGGTTCTCATTTCAAAATTACCTGTCACACCAGCTTGATGACAAGCTTGGTGAAGATGAGAACTTCCGAGCATGGAAGTATAAGTTTTCACTTGTTCTTGAAGAAAATGAATTGGACACCTACATAAGTGGAGAGGTTCCAGTTCAAGAGGGAGATGTGGCTAAAAGCCTTACATAAGAAGAAATTGGTCAAGGCCAAGAAGATCATTGTTGATTCAATCAAGGATCACCTTATAACACAAGTGTATTCCCTAAATACACCTAAATATATGTTTGATTCCTTGACCAAGCTATTTGAAAGGAAGAACATAAATTGGAAGGTGACTTTGAGAAACCAGTTGAAGAATGTAAAGATCCATAATGTGGAGACCATACAGTCATACTTTACAAGGGTCTCTCAAATCAAAGAACAACTTGAAGCAGTGTATGAAGAAGTAGAGAATACAAAATTTGTGCTAACCAGCTTGAATGGCCTCCTAGGATCATGGGATTCATTCATTCGAGGAATGTGTGCCAGAAGGAAGTGACTACTTTAAGCAGAATCTGTGAAGAGTGCACACAAGAAGAAGCTTGACTCATAATAAGAGAACAGAAGATGGGAGCAACTGAATATCAAGCACTCATGATTCAAAGAAGATCCCTCAAGCGATGAGGAATATGAAGAAATCAATTCTTGAAGAACCACTTATCTATCTTAGCATTTGGATAACAAATGATGCGGTTATGAATGAAGAAGATGATGAAGCTGAAAGTAGGAGTCTGCCCATGAAACAAATAAAGATAAGTATTCAAGTGTCTTTTCATGATATTGTTTTGTTATGCATTTGTTTATATTCAGTTGATGTGTTATGCATGGTAGATTTTTTGCATTAATGATAGTATACTACAAATATGCATGTAGTATACAAATCTCCACTGCTACTTATATAGAATGAAACCTCTTTGCTGACATATTGGATTAGTACACAATCTCAATGATGGGTAAGAAGCTCATGGTGCTATACAAATCTCCACTGCTACTTATATAGAATGAAACCTCTTTGCTGACATATTGGATTAGTGCACAATCTCAATGATGTCATGTTAGAGATGGAAGGAATCTAGAAAGTTTCTGTGAGATATGGATGAAATTTGTATTGACTAAAATAGTTGCATTATAATATCTTTATGCATAAGAATTTGCCATTATGAATATGCCTTATGAAATGTTTCTAACCATACAACTAATGTATTTGACTTGTAGGAAAGATCGCGTACAATCGCCTACAAGAAAAGAAGGATGAGACTTGTTCCAAAGAACAAATGATGACAGTTCAAGAAATAATCGAAAATGAAGAATAGTATGATGAGACTTCAAGAGGCCTCAGACACACTCTAGTTATGTGACACTGTTGAGCGACATCATTGATGCAAATCCTTCCAGCTATGAAGCAGTAGCCAAGAAGAAAGGGAAGGAGAGTACCAGTTCAAGAAGAATGATGTCTAGGATGCGGTATCGAGACCTGAAGGGAAGTCTGTAGTGTCTTCCATATGGATATGAAAGATCCAACATGTAGTAGATGGAAACATCATGGGATACAAGGAAATATTCGTAGCTCGAGGCTTCTCATAGAAAGAAGGCATAGACTACGAAGAGACATTTGCAGCCACTGGAAGTTAAGACACATGATAGGTAGACTCATGTGTGCAAATTAAAGAAAGCCTTGTATGATCTCATAAGACACCCATGGGATAACACATACATGAGGAGCTTGAAGATCACCTAGAGTGATGAAGATATTAACCTTTGCTACAAAGTTGAAGATGAAAGCCTATATAGGATGACAAGCTCACATATGGGTGCGAGAATAACTTTTGAAAAGGTTCAAGATAGAGGATCTTGGTATCTAGTGACCATAGATGGATACATAGAATATTAGTAGCAGAGGAATCTACTTGTCACTCCAGTATAGAATGTTTCAATACATAGAGTTTGAAAGGCAGAGGGAGAATGATGCTCCACTTTAGAGGGAGTGACTGCAGAAGATCCTGAGGTTCGACATGGTATGATAGGATGGACAACTTACTTATGGATCTAGGATTTAATGAGAGTAAATTGGATTCCAATATTTACTTCAAGTTTGAAGGTGGAAGACCAGTGATGCTCTTGTTATATGTCGATGACTTGTTCCTGACAGAAAAAGTTGGAACTCATTAAAGTTGCAAGAAGGAGACTTGCTGTCAAGTTCGAGATAAATGACTTGGGTATGATGCACTACTTTCTAGGCATGGAGGTGTGGCAAATTGTGGATGGAATATTCCTTGGACAAGGGAAGTATGAAGTGGAGATCCTGAAGAGGCTCGAGATGATGGGATGCAAGGCCATGGCCACACCTATGGCATCGAACCTGAAGCTATTGAGTGATGCTTCATCAAATACAGTTGATGCCACGATGTATTGTCAGATGATTTGTTCCTTGATGTACCTGACGTATATGAGGCCAAATATTTGCTTTGATATGAACACATCAAGACATGTTCACCTAATTGTTGGAAAGAATATTCTGAGGTACCTGAAGGGTATAGTTGACTATGGGCTCAAGTATGAATCGAATCAAAAAATTAACCTGGAGGTTTATGTAGATTCGGATTGGGGAGAAAGTTCCATTGATAGGAAGAGCACTTTGGGGTGTTACTTCAGTATGGGATCAGGTGTGACCTCTTGTTTTAGCATGATGCAATCCTTTGTGGCACTGAGTACAGCTGAAGCAGAGTATGTCGTAGCTTGTTCGGCTAGTTGTGAGGTAGAGTGGCTGAGGAAGCTACTATCTGATTTGTTTGATCTCCAGTTGGATGCTACTTGTATATATTGCGGCAACCAGAGTTGTGTGAAGTTGTCGAAGAACCCGGTGTTCCATGACAAGTCGAATCATATCAAGATCAAATATCTCTATATCAGGGATATGGTGCAGAGTGTTGGAATATATTTAACCCACTCATAACTTAGGATAAAATAATTAATCATTATTTGATTAATTATTCACCCACTAGCTTAATTAGTTAGCATCCAATTGCACCTTAAAGTCAATACATGCCATATATAACCTAGGAATGGTTTATTTATAATTCTGAGTTGATCTTGACCACCTTTTGATGATCCAGAATTAGTATACAACACTTTACAAAAGATTCTGCTTTATTATGTTTTTCCCGCTTTTCTGTGGATAAGGTAAAGCTAGTCAAACTAGGAAACTGGGTCCTTTTGTTGCCAACCCATCCTTCATGAATTTTTCTCCATTTTCTAGGATTAGCATGTTTTTTCCATATCCTTGACAACTCACTCATGATTTTTCCAATTGGTGAGGTCATTGATAGATTTGGGAAGTGCTTTAGCCACCTATGGGGGTTTGCTATATTTTGGTAAGTAAATGTTTTTGAGCTTTATGATTTGTCTCCATACAACTCAATTTTCCTATGAGGGATGTACTATTTATGTACACTATTATTAATCATTATTCAATGGAAGGATACATGCCAATATTCATCTCTTCATTCATGTGATTCAGTCTCTTTTCTTCTCTCTATTTTTCTTGTGTATGCTTGTGATAATTCTTAGTAGCAAGATCTATTTCCTATGCTTATTATTAGCATCATTTCTCATAGAATTGATCTATTATTTATACATGGTATCAGAGCTACATGGAGCACAACCTTTCCATCTTCTACATGGTATTAGAGCATCAAGGTTGATCAAGTTCTACAGAGTCGAGGAGCGTATCCAGTCTCTTATCCATATCTGAAGAAGAGCTTATCTAGCTTACAAGATTTTCTCCTAATTTTGTTTTGCAGGTTGCAGAGAGTATCTCCTACAGTATATCAACAACTTCTATATGGATTCAAAAGTTCCTCTACTATATCCTTTCAACTATGCTGATTGGAATCCCAAGATGAGCGCATACTTGAAGAGGCAGTGTCTCTTTGATGTCTCCATTGGTGCATTGAGTGAACCCGAGTCTTATGAAGAGAATATTGATTGGATAAATAATTGTGATAGAGATTATGGAATTATGTGTTTGGTAATTTCTCCAAATATACATCATCTCATAGATTCCGCTGAGTATCCATTTGAGCTTTGGAAGAATTTGGACAGTCAATACTTGTAGGTTCTCCTCAATCTCCTCTAGCTCCTCATTCACCTCTGTGCAATAGATAACCATCTCTCGGACTGCTCCTCACCTCTCTATAGGCGAGGCTCCAGCTGGATGAGAAGTCCCAATATCTGCACAAGACATTTTTGCACATCTCAGAATTACAGAATAAAAATCAAATATAAAATGAAAAATACAGAAAAAAATGGATAATGGTTTCTTTCTTACCTTGGTCATCCCACTCCTCCCCACATGGAAATGGAAGGTAAGGATCCTCTCGGAAGTCAATCCCCGCGTAGGCATAGTCCTCTATCATCAAAAGTTGGCTCCTCAACCAACAAAAAAAGGTCGGCTCGTAGGTAACTCTGGGGCCTCCTCCACCACCATGGAGGGACATGGCGTCCACCCACCTACTCATCTGTGGATCCTCAACATCCAGTGCCCTTTCCTCTTTCGAGGGATGCGCCAACGCATCTCCCGAAAGAGAGAAATGTGCCAACCTATATACGCTCTACCACTTTGGGGATTTTCCCAAAAACTCAAAAATTGACCTTAACAACAAGAAGTGCACCAGCAAAAATGAAGGGATTAGAGTTAGTTGTTACTTGGTCCAAGTAGTTCAAGTAGAGATGGTCCAAAACTCTCGTAATCTGCAGTTGAAAATCATCTCTTTTAAACCAATTTCACTCTTACTATGGTAAAAAGTCACAATGGTAAAAAGTTAAATATTTACCCCCTTTTTATAGTAATTTTGGTTTTTATTTTTAATATTAAAATAAAAATATTTAATTTTAGGGTTTTTACCATTTACTTTCTATATTTTTTATATGAAATTGATCGTAACTTGATTTTTGAAGATTCCAAGTCATATTTATGAAGCGTCATGACTATGTTGCAAGTTTCTTTCGTCTTTTTCACACTTTGTGCTAAGATGAAAAAGTATCGAGTGTCGTTTATACCTTTGACATGCTCGTTAAAAACTTAGTAAAAGGGTATCGAGTATACTTTTTCAGACTTGTTAAAAGTGGTTTATGAAAAAGAGGACCCCTTATGGAGTCACATTTAAGCTCTTTTTGGACTCCTTAAAACACAAAAATATTTCCTAGTGAACTTGTCTTCTTCATGCTCGTAAAACTATTTGAAGAGTCGTCCTTCCGATGATAGTTTACCCCCTTTTTGGTTCGGATTGACTAGTTACGAAAAAAGTTATAGTCTAGTTGAATTCATCTAGAATATTTCTCTTGGGAATTATTTATACTTTTTCGGTCCCTAGGGTCTAAATCATACGAAAAAGGACCTTCTAGAGTCTTCTTCTGTCTTCATCTAGTCTCTCTAAACATGAATGATACCGAGTTAGCTTTCAATGGTCTCGTTAAATTAAACAATGAGTGACCCTCTTTTGCGAATGATCCTCTCCTTTCTTATGTTCATAAAACATATGAGAATGGGCTCATCTTCCGATGAGCTAGAACGAGTATTTGTTCACTACAACAAATCCTAGAATTAGCGTCCCTTTTTAGTGTAATTTGTTTTTACATTGAGTGGTCAAACTAGAAGATAAATGGGACGCGTCATGGACAAAACTTAAAGCATCCCAAAAAACGTCTTTTTTTTCTTCCTAAATAGCATCCTTTATGACGTCCAAAATAGCGTCTCTTTTTTGGCTTCTAGAATAGCGTCCAACTTTTCTTCCTAAACAACGTCAAGATTTGCTTCCAGAATAGCGCCCAACTTTGCTTCCTAAACAACGTCGAGGTTTGCTTCCTAAATAACATCCTTCTTTTCTTCCTAGCGAGTGTCCGCTTTTGCTTCTTAAATGACACCCCCATTAGTGCCATATTTTCATCTATAATAGCACCATGTTAGCATCCAAATTAGCATCCATTTTTTCTACCACTTTAGCATCCCATTTTGCATCATGTTTTACTTCCAAATATGTGCCAATTTTCGCTTCCAAATTTGCACCAATTTTTTCTTCCTTTTTTGCATCATGTTTTGCTACCAAAATGACGCCAAATATTTCTTCTATTGTTGCACCATATTTTGCTTCCAATGTAGTACCATGTTTTGCATCCAAAGTAACATTTTATTTTGCTACCATATAGACGCCATGTTTGGCTTCATCGTTAGTGCCATGTGTTGCATCCTTTTTAATGCCTAGTTTTGCGTCTCTCATGTTTTGGTCACTAATTTAGTCATTTTAAGTATTTAATCGATATTATAATATCATTAGGGCATGGAGGAATTGAACCACCAACCTCTTGCTTGTAAGGCAGGCGCTCTTCCATTGAGCTAGAACCCTTTAATAATTTGAGAACCTAACTTACAGAGTCCTCTATAATGGTAAAAAGGATCAATACACAACTTTGAGTATCTAATGGTCGAACAAGGCAACATAGAAAGAGGCTTTTGTAATACCAGAAAGGACACTCATCAACATCAACAGTGTTGCATGTATCAGAAGATGACAATGTAATAGTACCAATTTGGTTACCTAAAATCATGTAGCTTGCGCATTCTGGTTATATCAGGACTTGATAATCCATGTGATTAGCAATACACATTAGTGCATGCACATGACTAGAGAAAAAATAAATGTTCCACCAGTCTAGCTAGTAGCCAAATTATGACAGCCTGGTTACAAACATGCAATATCTTGCACCTTATTCTAGTAAACAGACAATTCTATTGTTGGTCGTAGCTGCATGTGATTGATTACACACGAGATAAGTTATAACTTATGTACCAACATAGTTACCTGCATAAGATCAGTTCTAATAGAGTGGGGAAACAAGAGTCAAAACAAAGAGAGTGTGCCTTGAAACAGATTTTATATCATTGCAATGAATTGTGAATTTTCGATTCAAGCATTTAAAAGCATGAGAATTGAGAATTAACTACAGAAATGCATGTGGGAAATAACATGAGTGCCATAAGGAAACTTAATTCCAATGTCTTTAAATATTTATAAGGCGCAACAGGAATAGACCACTCACTAAATATGTTGGGGGGTGGGGGTTGAAGGTATTATGGAAGGAATTTTTAGTGGAAATAGCATACATTGAGAATCTACAATATCTTCCTGAACATAAAAAATGGCGAGTACAAAAGAGTAATGTGGCTGAACTACATCAAGTGGATAATGGTACTCATTATGATGAAGGGATCAAAGGGATCAAAAATAAAGTTTAGAGAAAAGACTAGTACCATTTCTAAAATACTGACCATTCCAAGAACTCCCTAGGAATGGTTTATTGGGGTCCATTTCTTGTCATTTTCTAGGAACTTTTCTAGATTGTATCCTTCAGGATATGGGTCATTCCCATAAAACAAATGCAGTAACAATCATTTCATCCTGTAGAGCATATTTTATGCCCTCATTTAGATATAAAGGAAATGAGCGTAAAGTTTAAGAAAAACCAACAAGAAGCTTAGGTTAGTCTAACCTAATATATTGATAGTAGTCAAATATTTAACAGAAAGAAGTCAACTATGATAATTCATCTAGTTATCAGTGAGAAGCTAAAATTACTAGGATATAGATAGATATATGTACATATATGAGAACAAATTGGATACAATATGGTTGGATATGCATATATAAAAATACATGTAAAATATGTGTGAGCATGTAAAATACATGTATTTCCTAATATTTCCATAGTTTTAACAAAGTATTTCCCTTGGCTTAATGTGTTTCCGAATAAAATGCTCTACAAAAATAGCTATTGACCCATTTTCCAATTTTCATATGGTGTAGAGTTCCTATTCAAAATGTTCTTAAGCTCACAGCTTGGCCCAATGGAAGGGTGCTATCCTCAGTGGGGGTTATTGAATAGTTAAAAAATGTATAGCTGTGTTTTTTTCAAAATAAGGCCCAAATACATACAACTAACAAAAGTTTTCATAATTTCATATAAACTAAATGTGTACCTCGTGAATATGAGCTTGTTTTTGAAAAATCCTATCCTCATATGTTCCAACAGCCTGAATAAAATGCTCCACCCTATCAAATATTACCTGGATGATAAAATGTTCCACATTTTAGTGTGATATCATCTTAGCTGGAAATGCTAGCTGTATCCAAACCAGTTAACACCCTTTCATTCAATGTTCAGTAATTTCAGACACAGGAGACGTCCTATAGCCTTTATAAAAATCCATGTGCATTTGAAATTTTAGAAAGAGAAAACATTATATAGCTTTAATACCAACAATTGGATAAACATGGTCAAGATGAACTCGGTATCATTTCCATCAATATGGGGACATGAGATCTTGCGATTCAAGAGATAATTAAAATTTCAAATGCTACACAACTTCATATTGCAAGATTTAGAAGACCAAAGTGAAGTCCTTCGGTTAACATAATATTTGCCAACAAAAATTATATAATAAATGCAATAAGTGTCATAATACCTCGCTTGCATCTGTCAAATAGCCACCCATTGCACTGAATTCTTTCTTGTATACAACCATGAGCAAATTAATTGCACCCTGTAAAATAGAAAATAGCCACCAACAAATTATCTTCCAGGAGAATATTGTCACAGAACCAAAACAGAGAATGTGAGCTCTAAAAATAGATCTATAATAAACTGTCTACACACTAGAGATAATCATGCTTAGAAGTTAGAACAACAATCATCTTGGACATAAAAATATTCCAAGCGTTTGAACTGAAATGAATTTCAGAACATAATGTAAATTTATATAATATTTATTCAGCGACTATTTAAGGAATTCAAATAGAATATAGGAGGTGTAACATATCTACATACAAACCTCACGAATTTCCAATGTAGGCATGTGTGGAAGGAAATCATTTCCAACAAAGAAACAGATGAAGAAAAAATCATCCACAACCCGTTCAAAATCAATCTCCATTGGAGGTTTTGGAATCTTCATATCATAGTCTAAATATTCACGTAAAACCCAAATGTCGACGAACTGCCAAATATTTGAGATATCAAAAACAAGTTAGATGTAAAAAAATAGTAAAACATCCACATGATCTATAATAATCTTGAAACTTGCTTTAATTATCATGACCTAAATGGGACCGTTATTAGTATTAATGAAACCATACAACATTAACAAAAAGAAAAAACCTCCAAGCATGCATAACCAAAATCCTAACATAAAAATTTATACCCATATCTGACTTACCTGATAAGGCTTTTTACGATTAACATTCAGTTCACCACCTTTCTCATCAAAATCTCCTTGCTTTCTTTTTGGCTATCCTTCACATGCAATTTCAAAATGACCAACCTAACCACAAAGGAAGCATTTGTCTTGTTGTCCAGGTGTAACCACAATCTGCACAATTACATATATAAGGAAAGAGGCAATGTTATCATATTCCTCTCACTATTTCCAAAGACTATAGTAAAATAAATGACAATGCGATCTGAATGCATTTCAGTCATACAAACCTATCAGGCAATTTAAAAATTTCATCTTGAACAAAGGATGAGCGTTAATTTCTGTTTTTCATAAAGGACAAACTATTAAAAGATAGTCTCTACTTTTGTGGGGATGATTTTGTCACTGACCATGCTTGGATATGGTGCATGTGTAGCATTTCTAAGCATAACTCCTACCCTCAATGTTTTTTGGTATTTGTCCCCCGGTAACACTCAAGAGTAAAGCCTAGAAATGGGGTTAAGTATTGAAATTTGAATGATAGATGAGTATAATAGTTCAGGAGTTTATTGGGTTAACATTCATACGTTTATTGGGTTTGGTGAAGGTCATCAACATATAAGACATATCTAGAGATCAATAAGAGTGATATAAATTTGAAAGTACTTCCCATGAGTTCTAAGCTAGGACTACCAGAACCTCTTCCCAATATAAAGATGCAATAATTATTTCTAAGAGTTTGACTGGGGGCTCAGAAGACAAACAAAAACTTGCTGGTTTTCCCTTTCCGGGGAAGCTTTAGAGAAGACGAAAGGTATCGCAGGAATGAGCAGACCTGTCATGGAGATCTCCCTCAATTTCATATCCTATTTTATATGATATTTTTCAATTCCTATAGACCGACCCATTGCTACATAATACAATAAATTAGAGTTATGCAAACTAACCTCCAGGAAGTTCTGTGAAATAGGGACTTTCTTGTTCAAATATTAGGATTGCACATTACCGCAGCAAGCTCATAACCAAGCCTTCAACATTGATTCTCTGAGAGGAAATACTTTATTTATCTAACTCTCTACACTGATCTATAGTAACGACCTCTATTTTGTAGGCATCACTGAAGGACCTATTCTCATAAGTTTATGTTATCATAAAAGCAAGCGGGAAGAATCAATCACAAAAGAATGGTAGATCAATAGGTTTGTGTCCCTATTCACTAAGACATTTTGCCGATGCTTATTTCTATAGAACAAGGATTTTAAGTAGAGTAGTATGATGTGGGCCAAATAATTATTGTTTTACTTATTCCGGTTATTTCTAAGTGTGTCTGTTTTTATCGCCCAGGGCAAGATCTTGATTCGGCCTCTTAAAACTACTAAATTTATTGAATCATTCATTTCATAATTCTACTCCTATTAGATAAGCACCCTTCCTCCCGCCCGATACGACCCACCCCGTCAATATTACGTCTGTATGTAATAAGGTCTGGCAAACCAAAAGGTTGGAAAGTGCTTCCAATAATGCGCTTGAAAAGAGATGAGATGAATCGTTGCAATTGATTCTGAATCGGGTGTTTTCGTTTGACATATAGAGATATCCATCCATTATGAATTACATATTTAATGATAATTAGACTGGCAATAATAAGCTCACTATCCACCAGAATGACTGATTTCAATGATAGTTAACTGCTATATTCCCTATATATTTTCTTCTACAAATATACAGTCCTGTCATGAACACTTCTTCCCATCATGTCATGGAAACCTATCCATATTCATTTATTCATACACTCCTGATGTAGACCTTAGACCCACCTCCCTTTTCACTTCATGCTTACCTCATCACATCTCACTTCATGTGCATAGTCAACAAGGGGACTATTTGGTACAAATAGGTAAGTATCTTAGAGCCAATTTACTCTACGCGTACTCTTAGAACTACTTCATCTGAGGGAAATTAATATTAATTTTCATCTGAAGTCTATGTTTGATCACAAGGATATTATTGGATCTAATTAATTGGGATCTAGTTCCCAAGATAGGCAGCTTATGACTGATATCCGAAGGAGCAAAGAGTCTCAAGGAGAATATGGCTCCTTTGTCAAAGTGTGAAGACAAACTGTAAAATTTTGCAATGTTTGCGTGTATTGCCATGTCATCATATTTTTGAAAGTTTTTTTGTGAATTGGAATGAAAATGCATTCCTTGCAGCCAGATTAAACATACAGTTAAATTTTGGATCATGTTTCATATGGTTAATCCTTTTTGAAAGCTTTTAATATTGTGTAGTCAGAAATTGAATTTCAAGGATATTCTTAGTTTAAAAGTGCTGGGAAGTCAATTACTTATTTGCTACAAGGTGCTAGTGTAAAATTCAAGTGTGAATTCACTCATTGAAATGATGTGGAATCTCTTCCATTTTGTGGGATGAGAGTCAAATGATTAGACTGTATCTTTGATCAAATTGCATATGGGATATTATCACTAAGAAATGTAGACTTCCATGGGTGTTGAATATACTATTTTGAGGTCAATTCCCATGGTAACTTAGAAAAAAGGAAAACAAAATTCGGAAAGAATGTTGTCATTGATGTCAAGAAAGAATACAAACAATGAGAGATGTGTAATATCCCAAATTGCTGATTTGCACTATTGCATGTGACTGTAATATCGCAAACTGCTATTTTGCACTATTGCATGTGTTTTTCCCAATGCAATATGCCAATTAAGGGATTCAACATGTAATATTTGTCTTCTCTTCTTTATTTTAATGCAACTGATAAATACGGCTATTGTTGATGGTAATAATAATTGTGTGACAATTTGCTTATTCAATGGTTGATTGCATGTCATCAATAAACACCATAAATCCAATGTTATCAACTAGAGAGCCCGGCTAGATATATAGATCTATTTATTTAAGTTTGGTAATAAATAGTACATCAGACTCAATCTATAATAACCAAATATCAGAGATGAATTATTGCTAACCTCAAAATAGTGATGAAAGTGGATTTCTGCTGGCTGTAGCAGCTTGTTACAACCCTCAAAATAGTGATGAAAGTGGATCATTGCTGGCTGTAATAACTTGTTACAAACCTAATTCTTTGGCCATATTAATGGTTCAGGCTCTCTTTGGTAATGGAAACTGATAGAGTATGAAAACGATCCATTTTTTTTTATGAGAAAATGTATCTCATACAAGAGTTCATGGCTCTCCCAAGCACTGTGTGCTAGATCGTGGCTTTTACAAGAGTTGAATACTGCAGTTCAGGTTCACACCTTCTTGGTACACAATCTGAAGCTTGTCAACAAGAAAGGTTTGTACAATAGTTGATTGCTTGACTAAGAATGAGCATAGTGATTTATTGTAGCTATTGATGACGTCTTTTGGAGGAGATTTGTTCACGTATCAGCCAGAGATACCTCGTTTGCAGTGGAACGTGTGATTGGGAATGAAGTTTGCCTCCCAGCTAAATCACAGCTTTATCTTGTTGAGTATGATAACCACAAGAGCCCAAATCGTGATAGTTAATGTGCAGCAACATTAGGGTATGAAAAAACAAGGTATGAACCAATTTAACCCGATAGGGGAAATCAAAATCCAATTATCCAAGGGTATCTAAATATAAACATGCCTGCGAAGATGAAGCACACATTTCCCTAGTAACGGACAAGTTCTCATCCATTAACATGGGGTACCACGCCAACCAAATTAACCTGATAAGGGAAATCAAATCCAAG
This sequence comes from Pseudotsuga menziesii, assembly GCA_001517045.1. NCBI lineage: Eukaryota > Viridiplantae > Streptophyta > Pinopsida > Pinales > Pinaceae > Pseudotsuga > Pseudotsuga menziesii. Next base: position 160,270 of record LPNX010838206.1, on the reverse strand, counting down.
AGTATCGAAATATAAACATGCTTTGGAATGTTAAAGTGGGGGTGGTAGAATGCATATTCAAAGATAGTTGGATTGTTCTGAAGATCTAGAGCAGTACTGATAGAGAACAGTGTTGGAATAAGGGGTATTGGAAACTATCATCGGCCAAATTGGTGTATATCTAGCTTCCAAGACATTAGTCACGGACCAGAGAGAGCGTGAAGACCATAGTTGGCTCTGAAACTCTCAGACCCACTTGATTAACAGGCTTAATAGTTGTTTTTGATATTTTTTCATTGAAGAGCTTGGGCTTTTATGTACATT